>VWYH01011310.1:906557-1015003 GCA_013399365.1 Pampusana beccarii | reverse complement strand
CCTACACTGCTCTCCAACAGGTCGCGCCCCAACTTATATTGGAACCTGGGGCTGTTCTTGCCCAGATACAAGACTCTACACTTGCCCTTGTTGTATTTCATTAATTTTTTCCCCGCCCAGCTCTCCAGCCTGTCCAGGTCTCTGATGGCAGCACAGCCTTCTGGTGTGTCAGCCACTCCTCCCAGTTTGGTGTCATCAGCAAACTTGCTGATAGTGCACTCTATTCCCTCATCCAAGCCATTGATAAATATATTGAATAGTACCGTTGGCACAGCTGCCGGGGGTGACAGCGAGACCTGTTCCCCATGGCAGCTCCGTGCAGGAATCCTGATTAAATCCAAGAAGACCAGTGCTAGAGAGTCGTCACAGAGAAGAAATAACTCATATGATTTCCAGAGGCTCTCTCGGGCAACAAAAAGCATGGGATTCAAAACGGAAAGTAGAGAGAGAGAAAAAAAAAGACCAAAAGCTTCAAGACTGACTGTTGTGGTTTAACCCGAGCCAGCAATACAACCACAATAGCTGCTCATTCACTGCCCCCCAAATAGGGGAGAGAATCAAAAGGGAAGGGAGAGACTTGGGTTGAGATAAACACAGTTGAATAAAAAACCAAAATACTAATACACTACTAGTAAATATATATATAAAATAGAAATAGACTACAAAATAAAAGATACTCAGTGCAATTCCTCACGAACTCTGTCTGCACCGAGCAGCCCGTCCCAGGAAGCAGCACCTGGTCCCAACACCTGATCTTGGAGAGAGAGAACAGGAAAAAAAAACAACACATAGGCAAAAAGGCCCAGTGGCCTCTGCAAAACAGCAGGATGGCAAAAGGCTGAACTAAAGAATGTCCCAAAGAGAATTCCCCTGGCTCCGACAAAAAGGTTGAAGAAGGCGGCGAGTGAGCCCAGAAGATCCCAACTCTCCTTAAATATGCAGCATGACACTGATGGGATGGAATACTCTCATTGATCAGTTTGGGTGTTAGTCCAGCTCTGTCCATCCATCCTCCTTCCTTGCTGCCTCACACCTGCGGGCAGAGCACTCAGACCAGAGCAATTAAAAACATTAACTGTCCCAGGGTGATATCTCTTGTTCTCAAACTAAGTCCAACTAATGAGCGTGCTAGCTACAAAAAACAAAGGTTTCTAAGTGCATGAAGACAATTAACCCATTTTCAGTCAAACCTGCACAGAAGCTGACAAGCAGTAGGACAACCGTCCCTCTCTGGGCAGCGCTGAGCCCTGGTCCCTGCGTTCCTGCCACTGAGAAGCCGGGAAAGGCACGAAGAGGCGAACGCAGCATGGTTGGGAGAGCGGCCTTTAATGTGGAGGAGGCAGAGAGGGTGGGTAACAACGCACCCACAAAATTAACAGGAGCTTTAATCCCTGGTTTTATTTGCTCATGACTTCACCAGTCACAGGCTGTTCAGGGTGAAGTTTCCTTGACGGTTTTCAGCTTCACGATGGCATCTTGTGGGGAAAATGTGACTCCCAAAAAATGGGTTTCAAGCCTAAAAAAAGCTTACAGTTCTGCACAGTGCGTCATTCCAACATGGATTTGATATCTGGAAATGTAATGTCAGAATATTATTCTCGCTGTTTCTGCAAGAAAAAAATCCCAACTCAAGGCAAGTTATTTGTAGAAGTTCATCAGTTTACACTAAAAAATCTGTACGTTAACTCTGCACAGATTCCATGTGCCCTAAGCGTACTCCAGCTGCATCCCCTGTGAGCACAACGGCCAGTCACCGTGGCTGGATGTGATTTTACTAGTGAATTACATTAATTCCACAGGGAAGCTCCTCTGCTGTTTAAACATACCACATTAATTCATATATTGCCTCGAGGAATGGTTACATTTCAGCACCTTCCTTCAAAAACCGATCGAAGTAAACTTTTGGGACAGCTTATTTTCTATTTGCTTTTGCTCAATCTGCAAGTCGCTCACCACAGCAGCAGATATGCTGGCTTGAACTGGAGCCCAAGCACCAGACACCTGCACAGTGCTGGAGATAACGACAAAGTTGTGCAGCACTGATGGGCAGGTACAAACAGCCAAGACAGAACTTTTCCCTCTGCCCCACTTGTATCGGTTTGGCTGTTCAGACTTCACCCTAAAAAAACAAAAAAAGATAAAAAGCAGGAAAACCATCTTGCTGTCACACTTGCATGAAATTTGCACCTTGTCCTGGCCGTACAGTGGAGAAGACACTGTGAAAGTGCCAGAATTCAAACCGCTGCTCTGATCCTGTTCTCTGGGGCTCACAATGATACGAATTGGATTTTAACATCTGATTCTCAAGTGCTTGAGAAGTGACCGGTAAGGACAGGCTTATTTTGGTACCATAAGCACCAAATATTTGGTCAGATCTCTGAGGGAGCAGTGGAAGTTGGTTCTGGTTTTGCTGAACATCTCATGTGGGGATGAGGGAGCCCGGGATGCCGGTCACAGGCTGGAGAAGCACCTGGTCCAGCTGAGGAGGGGCTGGAATTCACACGTCTGTCTGACAGCTCAGCACGATCACTGTGTTTTCACAGTGGCTCGTGATTTATACCTAATGCACTCTTCAGATGTGAAAACATATCCCCGAGATGCGCTGATCGCACTTTTTTCTCCACAGCCTCAAAACAAGCCCAACTATTACCAGTTTCTTGCAACCACCTACAACTGCGAGCAACAACCCACAAAAGAGTTCTACACTCATTTGGAGAGCACACAGCTCTGGGGTCACCCAGTTCAGGGTCATGAGGAAGAGGGGATGCGGCTGGTGTGCTAAGCATCACAGAAGCAGAGCCCAAGTGCAGAGGATGAGGAACACACAGGATGACGAGCACAAAGAGGAAGGATGGGGAAAGTCCCACCATCGCTTGCAGAGCACAGCAATGACAGTTTAGTCCCCTTCTTATAGAATCATTTTGGTTGGAAGAGATGCTCAGGATCATAAAGTCCAACCATAACCCACCCCTGGCACTGCCCCATTTCCCTGAGAACCTCATCTCCACCTGTTCAACCCTTCCAGGGATGGTGACTCCACCACTGCCCTGGGCAGCCTGTTCCAATGCCCCATAGCCCTTTGGGGAAGAAACTGTTCCCCAGATCCAACCTCAACCTCCCCTGGTGCAACTTGAGGCCGTTTCCTCTTGTCCTATCGCTTGCTACTTGAGAGATCAACCCCCTCCATGCTCCAAGCTCCTTTCAGGCAGTTCAGAGATCAGAAGGTCTCCCCTCAGCTCCTGTTCTCCAGCTGAAGCCCCCAGCTCCCTCAGCTGCTCCCATCACATTTGTGCTCCAGCCCCTTCCCCAGCTCTGTTCCCTTCTCTCAACTCGCTCCAGCACCTCAAGGCCTTTCTTGGCGTGAGGGGCTCTGTTTACCACCGCGATGACTGTGACAGAAGCGCTTTTCACCTATTTTAATGAGGTAACTCCCAGGAAAAGACATTGTAAATGTCTCTGAGTACGCCCGTACACATACATATATAAATACATACATATATAGATGTAAAACCAGCAGTGCCTGGCACTGTAACCCACAACATTTAGAATAACACCCTGAGTACAGGCCCTTCCCCAGGGCACTTCAAACAGGTCACAAGCTGGGAGACAACAGGCAGCAGCTACACCAGCCACTAGGTCAGACGGCACCGCCTGGAATCCCGCCAGTCAGCCCAGGAATTAAATCGCTCAACGGTCCAAAACAGTTCTGAAGAAATCCTGCCCACCAAGAGTGAGAATAAGCCAAGAGGAGCCAAACCAAGTTGCCCCAAAATGATCGGCAGCTGCAGGTGGCATGTGCTGGATGTCAAAATGGGCAAAAGTCACCTTAAAAGGGGCAGAATAGTAAAAAACGTTCACCATTCCTACCTTGTTCTTGTATTGTGAGGCATTAAGTTACACGCCTGTGCTCCCGAGAGCTTTGTGTTCGCTCAGTGCGGCAAGAACAGGTGGAAAAGTGAACAAGTATTCTGGGGAAAGGAGCACAGCTCAATGCTGCTCGCAATAAGTGAAATAAAATGCTTCAAAATGAGGGGTACGTATATTCCTAGTGATATTCCATCACCCCCAAATTAGTTCATTTCTCGAAAGACGAAGATTTAAGCTTTGCTTTTGATTATTACTATGGGCAGATCGTGTTTTATCAGGCTGACACGGGCCGGATTTCAGGAAGAGAAAAATGTTTCTAACAGGAAGAACTGAAGCACAATGGACTGGCTTGTCTGAGCTGGTTGGGCAACAACAGCTTTGAAGAGCAGGTTGGACAATCACTGATCAGGTGTGAGATGGGATTAGCAAACCCCATTAAGGCATCTAGGTGAATTAGCAAACCTCCTGAGGGTTTTTTGTTTCTCAGCGTTATGATTCCACGATCACACAGTTCACCGTGGTCACCGGGTCCTTCCTAGAAGGGGTTACAGATGCTAATGTAACGCTTGGTCCCCAGAGGCATCGCTCCAGCTCCAGGCATGGCCCTGCACACACAAGATTGAACAAGACACCAACAACAAATGACAGAGCTTTTCAAATCAGTGCTGGGTGGTATGGTGGGGGTTCAGGCTCATGAATCACAGAGTCATTTTGGCGGAAGAGACCCTCAGGATCATTGAGTCCAACCATAACCCACCCCTGGCACTGCCCCATGTCCCTGAGAACGCCATCTCCACCTGTCCAACCCCTCCAGGGATGGTGACTCCAGCACTGCCCTGGGCAGCCTGTTCCAATGCCCCACAGCCCTTTGGGGAAGAAATTGTTCCCCAGATCCAACCTCAACCTCCCCTGGCGCAACTTGAGGCCGTTTCCTCTGCTCCTGGCGCTTGTTCCTGGGGAGCAGAGCCCGACCCCCCTGGCTCCAAGCTCCTTTCAGGCAGTTCAGAGATCAGAAGGTCTCCCCTCAGCTCCTGTTCTCCAGGCTGAACCCCCCAGGTCCCTCAGCCGCTCCCATCACACTTGTTCTCCAAGCCCTCATCTTGAGGATACCTGAGCCTGCTTAAAGCCTGGGCTGCAACAACTCTGTCACCTGCTGTGCCAAAAGTGGAGCTGAAGGAGAGGTAGCGACACAAGTAAGCTCTGGAGAGCCTGCTAACATAGGCCAAGCCTTAGCATGGAGGCCAAGGCTGGGGTCAGCACACGGGTCTCCAGCACCTTCTGTGTGTGTCAAAGCCTCGATCTCCCCCACCCTCCCGTGGCCGCCTGCCCGAACCGCCCCCCGAGCCCCCGCCTTGTCCCGGGGGAAGCGCCGCTTACGATCATCTTCTTATAGAGCCCGTAGTGCAGCACCAGGCTGTGGGTGAGCGCCAGGCGGTGCGGCTTCATAGGGTGTCCCGCTCCTGCAAGCCAAACCACACGGGGAGTCACATGGGGGTCCCACCAGCCGACGCAGCCCCGGGCCCGACGTGACTGGATCCGACCCCCCGCCCAGGCCCGCTCGGCCCCGATACGCGCTGAGGGCACCGCCTCCCGGCCGCCCCGCAGAGCCAGGCCCAGGCCACCGGTGCGGCTCTTCCCCAGCCCCGCTGGCCGCCCCCGCCCGCACCGTAGTGGAAATTCCCCACGTCCGGGTCGTAGAAATAGGCCACGGTCTTCGCCATGGCGGAGCGAACCGGACCCGCCGCCGCGCGCTCCTGCTCACGTCATCACGCCGCGACCGCGCCGCCAGACACCTCCTGCCCGAGAGGCCGACAGCGCCGGGGGCGGGGCTGTGGGCGAGAGGCGGGGCTGTGGGCGAGGGGCGGGGCCGGGGCGGTCGCCGCTGTGGCGTCCCCGCGGTCCTAGCGCCCGCCCGAGACACCCCCGGCTGCCCCCAGCTACTCCCAGCGGATCCAAGTTACTCACTGGATTCTCTTTCGTAGCCCTACAGCTGCCCGTAGTCACCCGACGCTGCTCCCCACATACCCCCAGTCCCCCCCAAGCTGTCCCCAGTTAGTCCCAGGTGATCCCAGTTACTCCCAGTTGCCTGCTGGGTTCTCTTTCATAGCCCTACAGCTGCCTCCCAGTCACCCCTCGATGCGCCCCCTATACGCCCAGGCGTGCCTCCTGGCTGCACCCAGTTGCCCTCAGGAGATCCCAGTTACCCCCAGCTGATCCCATTTGCCCGCTGGATTGTTTTCTGTAGCCCTACAGCTGCACCCCAGCCACCCCCAGCTGCTCATCAGTCACCCCTCGCTGCCCCCTGCCTGCCCCCAGTCACCCTCAGCTGTTCCCAGTTACTCCCAGCTGATCCCAGTTGCTGGCTGGGTTCTCTTTCATAGCCCTACAGTTGCCTCCCAGTGACCCCCAGCTACCCCAGCTGCTCACCAGTTACCCCCACTTGTCTCCCAATCAGCCCCAGCTGCCCTCAGTCACCCTCAGCTGTTCCCAGTTACTCCCAGCTGGTCCCAGTTACTCCCAGCTGCTCCCTGTTGCCCACTGAGTTCTCTCCTATAACTCTGCAGCTGTCCCCCAATCACCCCCAGCCTCTCCCAGTCACCTCCCAGTTGCCGCATCCCACCTACTAAGGGCACAGGGACAGGCCGGTGGGGTCTCCATGGGGCACCCACACCTTGATGGGACTTGTCCCCTTTCCAGGAGTACCCCCAAGCTGTAAGGGATGGGGACCGTCACGGCCAGCCGTCACCCGGCCAAGCACCCATCCCAGGTCCCAACCCGCCAGGGCGTGGGTCCTCCCAATCGCGGCAGCCTTGGAAAATAACCCAACTGGGGCTGGCAGGGAGCGGGGACAGGGAGGCACCGCGGGGCAGGTGGAAAACAAAAGGCAGGTGGAAAATTGTCGTGTGTGAAGAAGCAGCCATGGGGAACGGGGAAAAACTCTGAACCTCGCCTGGAGCCAGTGCGGGACAGGGCCATGCCGCGGGTGACGCCAGCAACAAAAAGCTTTTCCCTGTGGTCTGGATAGAAGAAAGAATGAAAAGGGCTGCTAGCCTTGCCCAAAGGCCCGGAAAACAAATTAGCCGAAATCGGAGCTTGGCAAGGTCCTGATTCTGCCGCTCTCCTGCCTGACCATGTCCCACAGGCAGGAGGTGGATTGGGAAGGATGCTGTGTGAGATCCAGGCTGCCCAAACCTGCGAAAAAACAGGGTCCCAGAGAGGAGTAGGCGAAGGGCAAGGACCCCCGAGGGACACACCAAGAGCTGGCTGAGGATGGGCAGTGCGGCAGATTGGCACCGGCTTCTCAGCAACGGGACTTTCATGTCAGGTAACAAATGTGCAGGAGGGAAACCACTCGGCGCGCAGCAATGGGAGCTTCACGCCTGTGTGGCCCGGGGTGCGTGGGATGGGGCTGGTGGCACGGCGTGGGGTTTTGGGTGCTGTGCTGGTGAGAGAACCAGTACCAAGGTGCAACTAAATCGTGGGATTACTAAATGATGCTTCTGGCTGACTTTGCCACCCACTGTGGGGACGCTGCTCCCTCCACGCTGCTCCTCATGTGTGTTTCCCCTTAGGATGCAGCTCCCCAGTATGGAACAAGGATGCTCTGGGGGATGCTGGGACCCTCTGGCTGTGACCACACAGGTCAGGGACACTCAGATCCCCAGCCCAATGGGCACTGAACCCCACACCCACCATCTTAAATAAATAAGTTTTAAACGTGCTGAACAACAAGGGTGTAGCAGCAAACGCGTGGTGCACGCTGACGTCTCGGCGGGGGCTGCGTGCTCGCATGATGATCACCTGGTCGTTGCTCGGCAAGGTGCTGCCACCAGATAACGTCCGTCCGGCGCCACCCGAGCGTCACGGCTGAGCCGCATGGCTGGGGAAAAGGGGCGAGGAGGAGAGAAACATGTCCCTGCCTCCAGTGGGATTGCTTTGCCGGCTCAGCTCACTCTCTGGAAGCCGGTTGCTGCTCCGGACGTCTTCATGAGCCTTGGAGCGGTGCAAAGAAAGTGTCAGCGAGGGATATTTTTAGATGCTCTTTGTGCTCAGAGAGCGAAAACATGCTGTGGTTTAAAGGCCATTAGCTTGCTGAGGATGGCTGAAAAACTTCAGTAAGGGCTTCAGATTCAGGGAAATGTTTGACACAACGGGATGTAGCATTTTTGCAGAGATGATGGGAATTTTCAGGCCAAGCATCGTAGCAGAGACCCCCGGGAGCAACCTGCGTGTGGGATTGCCACAGCTGGGCAATCTGGCCTGTTTAGCTGCCACGTGGACACCCAGCGGGGCTGGGGCGGCCAATCCCCCAGGCAGGCACGGTTGCATTGACCGTGAGGTGATGTCTGTCATAACAGCTGCGGAGGCGGCGTGGGAAGAGAGCGGACGAGAGGTAACGTGGCAATACGCTGGGATCAGAGCTGGCTGCGGGACGAGGCGATGGGGGATGGTGCTGTCCTTCCACCCTCTGCTCGGTCACTCCAGCCACCTCCTTCCCCAGCCACCTGTTGACCTGGTGGCTTAAGATTTATGGGCTTCAGGCAATGTCATGAGAGGGACTGAAGCATCCAAGGTCCCTCCAGGATTCACACCTGTACCTGTAACAGAGCCCGGAGTGGGTGACCTGGCTGGTCTCAGGGCAGAGAGGAGCCACGGTGTCTTCTTTGGGTCACCCGCGAGGTGTTGCGTGGGACAAGGCTCATGGTCTGGCCATCGAAGTGCTCGTGGAGTCCCACAGCTGGACGAGAATTGAGCAGCCTGGAGGGATGCTGAGGCTGGGGTGGTGGGAGCAGGATGGAGACCAGGGCTGTGTGATGCCCAGGAGGAGCATTGGGAGGAGAAATGTGATCAGCTGGGATAACTCAGCTGTGGAGCAGGGTGGGAGCAGTGTGACCATAGTGAAGCCCCCTCCTCGTCCCTGTCCACCCCACACAGGACCAGGATTTGCCCCCGGGTCAGTGGCTGTACTGTTCTCCCTCTCCCAATCCTGCAGCCCCTGGGTTGTGGAAACTCCTCGACACCAGGGGCTGTGGGAAAATGGGAATTTTCCCTCGGAGCAGGGAGGGCCAAGAGACCTGGGCTCATTTTGCCTGGCACAGGGATAGGGCACAGCAATGCATTGGGTGGGTGGAAATGCCTGGAGGGAGAAAGAGCGATGTATTGTGCAGGGCAGCATGCGTGGGCATGAGGAATTGGAAATAAGCTCACCATGACTGCATCCCCCTGGGGCTCTGCAGAAACCCAGACCCACAAAGTCCCCTGTTTCGAAGAAACAAGGGCAAGGAATAAACTACCTTTGAAGTCTTGATCAACAGAGACTTGCATGATGTTGCAGCTTGTTGGTCCAGCACTAGGAGACTTCTCCTCTCCTGCAGCCTTAGCAAAGCACAGCAGGAGCAGTCGGTCTTGCTGCCCGTGGTCTTTTCTTGCCATAGTTGGTCTATCTTAGGTCCTGTCTCCCAGACAGGACAATAGACAGGTTGGTGGCACCTATGATGTGGTGACATCCCAAAGTCACGGTGATGGAGCAGGCTCCTGGGTTCACTCTCGGTCACTTGTGGGGAGGGACAGGAGCTCTCATCATCACATAGTTGAAAGTATGGAGGAGTCTCAGGTTGCCACATGGCAACACGGAGTGTGGTGGGATAATTACCACAAATGAATGTGCATTTAGGTGGACATTTAGTTCAGGAGAGGTGGGCTTGGAAGGATTTCAGGGGCTGTCTGTGCTTCTCAGGGTCTGGATGGAGAACTGATGGCTAAAGGATGGAGAGGAGCAAGCCTAATTTGCAGTAGCTAAGGGGAGTTGGGTGAAGCTTCTCAGGGTGAGGATAATGTGGTGGAGATGGAGAAGGAGGTCATGGGACCACCACAGCTGGAGATTTCAAAGGGCTCAGCCAGCCCTTTTTTAGGAATGAGGGAGAGACAGTTGGCTTGGGGCAGGGTGTTGGGCAGTGGGGCCTCTTGGGGCTCCTTTTCCACCATCTTCTTGGTGCTGTGATCATGGCGTGGGTGTCTGCACCCCTCTCCCCCCACACATGCTGGTGTGGGACCGGTCCTGGTCTTGCTGAGCCCCACTTCCACCCCTCTGCCCACCCATCACCACAGCTCAGCGCTCTAAAAACTGCCCAGTGTTCCAGAAAGGAGGGTGCGGGGGGGGAAATCGGGGCTGGCTTGTGTGTGGGAGAGGTTACTCGCCCCGGGGCAGGCAGCAGCTCGGCAGCACCGGCTTCCCTGAGCAGCACTCCCGTCCGCTCCCCGCTGCGTCTGCCGGCGTGTCCCTCGGCTTCCCTCCGCACATTCATCCGCCAAAACCGCTTCGGAGAGATATTTTCCGGGGTCGGGACAGGCGGGTGCTCTCTCTCGCTGGCAGACGGTGGCAGGCTGCCGCGGCAGCCACAACCAGCTTGGCTCCTTCCCGAGGAAGGAAGGCAGGAGGGAGCCGGTGGGCCGGAGGATGCTCGCCGCGGTCCCCAGCCGCAGGGATGCGGGGTTGCTAGGAGGCAGGTGAAGGTGAAGAGAAGAGCGCTGCGGAGCACCGCAGGCCCAGGTACCGCCGCAGCAGCACGGACGGGGGACAGCCGGGGCGGACGCTGCCCGTGCCGGGGAGCAGAGCCGGCAAGCGGCAGCCAAGCTCTGAGCACCCGGGAGGGGAGACTGGGAAAGCCCAGGGGAGCCGGGGTGGAGGGAGTGAGCTCGGTTCTGCGGGCGGACGATGCAGGAGCTGCCGGCCGGCTCGGCCCTCTGCCAGCCGGGCTGCCGCGGCTCCCTGCCTGCCCTGCCTGCTCCTTTGCCTTCTCTGCCTTTGCCAGCGGAGGCCCTTGGCTGTGAGTAGTGAGGGATGCGAGGGGGAGCGGGTCTGCGCGGCGTAGGGAGGAAGGATGCTCATCCTCCCACAAGGGCAAGCGGAGTGATGCCGCCAGCCGCAGAGCCCAGGGGAGGCCGGGGGACCGGTGCCCTTGGGAAGCCACCTGCGAGGGATGGGGAAGCAGCTCAGCCTGGGGCTGGGCAGGCCTGAGGGGATGCTGCTGCCGCCACCGCTGCCCTTGGGATGCCTCTTGCTGGGTGCATGCAGGGCAGCAGTGTCCTTGGGAGACTGCACCGAACCACCTCCAGTCTGCCCCCTCCTCCGTGGGAAACCCCCCACGCCGGACCTTGCAGGACAAGAGATGAGCCCTTGGCAGCCCACCCTGAGCTGGGAGCTGGTTCTTGCACAAGGGGGGCAGGAGGAAGAGGAGGATAAGGAAGATGGGCACAGGGAGCCTGGTGGGGGGGTGAGCACTGGGGTCGCTGAGCCACCTTCCCCCTTCTAGATCCGCATGTCAGACCAGAACAGCACCGACAATGGGGAGTCGGACCCCCAGCACAGCCTGTCTATGGTCTTCCTCCTCGTCCTTGTCTTCTTCATCATGGGGCTGGTGGGTTTCCTGATTTGCCATGTCCTGAAGAAGAAGGGTTACCGGTGCCGGACCTTCCGGGACGAGCTCGACCCAGATAACAAAGACGTGCTGGCGGAGCTCCAGGCCAGTGAGTGCTGGGGCAACGGGGGCTCAGCGGGGGCTCGGGTGCTGCCTTTCACCTGGGGTGGATGGATGCTCTTTAAATGCACTTCTGGGCTGGGGCTGGGAGGGTTTACTGTCATGTGCTGCTGGGTTGGGAAAAGGGGATGGGGTGATGAGAGCAGCGTGATGTTTCACGGGGATGTGTGGCCTGGAGAGGCCTCTGATCTGCTGGCTCTGCAGGCTGGCCAAGGCTGGTGGTGCCAGGGAGGTGGCAACCAGCCTCTGGCCCTTGCTAAAGTGTCATTGTCACCAAAAGGAAATTCCGATCAAGGGCCAGGACCTGCCAAATTCCCAGTGCCTGAATTACAACCCATGTTCCCTGCAAGGAAAGCATCCCCCAGACAGGACACAGGCTGTCGCTCTGCCCCTTTAGTGTTAGGAGGTCCGGCGTGGTGTTTGCTGTCGGTCATGTCTTCTTCTAGTCCCTGTTGTGTTCATGCAGGCCAGAGGAAAAGGGGTGTTTCCTTAGGACCAGTGCTCCATGCTAGAAGGTGACTTTTAGGGTTTTCTCCATCACTTCAGGCCACCCTAATTCACTCTTGGGTAGCTGGGTTGGGAAGTCACAGCAGCAGCAAGCATGTGTGCAAGCTAGAGCCTGGTCCAAGAAAGCTCTGCTGTCTCATGGTTTCGTGAGTCTCTGCTGAAATGGAGAAGATGTGTTCCTCCATCTGCCTCCTTAACTGAAAATGGCCAAATGGTGCTGCATAACTCCTCTGGGTCTCCTGTGCCATCGGCAGTGCTTGGGAGGTGCAGCGGCAACTTCTGCTGCCACTTCTTGTGCACGGGAGGGAAACACGACTCCTCCAGCTCACCCATGGACGCAGCAGGAGCTTCCAGGTGTCCTTAGATGTGCTCCTCTGGCTTTAATGACTTGGCTGCACAGGCCATGGAGACAGTGTCTGAACTTTCCAGGATTGGCCTTGACCACTGGAGATGCCTCAGCCCAGGGAAGCACCTCCGTGGGCTTCCAGGATCATGGTGGCAGCCCTTGACCATGGTCTTTGAAGCAGCTGTCTGCCAGACCACAGCTCTGACCTGCTCACAGGAACATGGAACACTGCAGACTGGGCTGAAGGTCCAGCCAGCCAAGCCTCCTCCCTTCAACAGTGGTCAGAGCAGGTTGTGGTGGATGCTGGGGATGAATAACACAATGGAGCACACACTGAGCCAAGTTTCCCCAGCATACTCTTTTAAGCTTCCAACAGCATGCAGCTCAAGGGCTTTCTCCATCAGAGGTGGTTTCTCCATGTTTAGCAGGCTCCAGCAGGTTTCTTTTCTGTGAACTTGTCCTGTTTACCCTTGGAGACTTTTAGCACCCGCAGCATCCTGCAGCCGGGGGCTCCAGGGCTGGGCTGTCCCTACGAGGAGCCTCCTCTTTCGACTTGTTTTGAACCCGCTTCTGACTCATTTTTGGTGATGCTCCTCAGCTCTGAAGGAGCAACACGACCCCCGCTTCCCTCCACACATGGTTGCTGGTTTAGCCATTTCCAGAGTGAGGGATCTGGTGTTCCCCAGGGGCTTCCCAGTGTGACGGGGGACATGAGGCTTCCCCAGCCTCTGCTGACGCAGCTGCTCCTGGGAAGGGACTGAGACTCTGAATCCCAGCCCTCAGAGCCACATTTTCTCTTTTCAGACGAAGAAGAGGAGCTGAACGAGGACACTGTGGAGAAGATTGTGAGATGCATCATCCAAAACGAAGGTGAGCATTTCTGGTGGCTGGCCTGGAGACGTGCTGACCATTTTGGCTGGCTGATGCATTCCCTTTTTCCTCTCTCTTCAGCAAATGCAGAGGCCCTCAAGGAGATGCTGGGGGACAATGAAGGGGACATCCCACTGCCAGTGCCCAGGTAAGGGAAGCTTATACCACCTTGTGGCTCCTGCCGAGCAAGGGAGAAGCCACCTTTGGCTGTCACCTTGGTCTAGAGATTTTGCATCCAGCCCCTTTCCAGCTTATTACAAAACATCTTTCCAACAAGAAATCCTGCTCCCCCTGAGGGCTGTGATGAGTGTTTCATTGCACTGTCAAGGGGAATGGAATAGATCTTCCTTATTTCTGTCCTCACAGGAGGTCCCCTCCAGAGCTTTTGTTTCTCAGGGCTTGCTGCAGTGAGGCTGTACCAAGGTTGGGAAGTCTCCAGGTAACACAATCTATCACGTCCTTCTTCTATTGCAGCCTTTGTCCCCACCGGAACAGCCAGGACGGGGGCCCGCCCCATCACCATACAGTGCATCTGGGCTCCACGCAGGCCCCCTGCATCCACTGCAGCAAGAGGAAGAGGCACCCGCTGCATCGGCAAGGACGATCCAAGGAAGGCAAAGGCAGGATGCATCCTGGAGAGACCACTGTCTTCTCAGTGGGCAGGTACTTCACTGAGCCTTGCCAGACACTGCCCTTCTGCTCTGATGGAGCATCATGGAGACTCTTCTCAGCTCCCCTGTTCCTTTCCCCTTCCCCACTTGCCCCATGCCAGGCAACATCCTGCTCTTCCTCATTTAGATGCTCCAGCAGTAGTTCTGCAGTTGGGAGTCCCAAGGACCCAGGTGCCTCTTGCACCTGGAAATACCTGTGGTACCTGGCAGGCCATGGTGGCTTCCCTCCTCCCCTGAGAAGGTGACTCAAGCCCGGGTTGTCCTACTGACTCAGTGCTGGGCAGAGCCCCAGATCCACGTCCTTTCACAAGCTGCTGTCCCAGATATGTGCAAGCAGGGCTCCTTGTGCCCAACAAGGACAGTGATCCCAGGTTTTAGAGGTTTCATTAGGAGGGGTGGGAGGTGACAGCGGGTCCCAGGAGCAAGTTACCAGCCACAACCATCAGAATAGAAGAGTGGCTGTGCTCCTCCAGGTCGTTGCCTCCAATGACGACTGTAATTAGATGACACAGCAGGAATATAAGGCAGTGTACCTGATACTTCCCACAAGCATTACTCCAGACCCACCCTGGTTTCACCTCAAGGGACTTCCTGAGCTGCCTGTGGTCTCTGTGTGGTCAGTAACCTTCAGTACAATCCGCAGTATCGCCCAGGTTGCCCCATTCCTCAGCAGAAAGGTTTAGGAAGGTCTTCCAGGGCTCAGCTCCCTACTGCAGAGGTGACCAGGGCAGGGTGAGAAGGAGCTGCTGCTCCCTGGATGGCCATCCTGGTGAGACACAAAGCTCTGCTACACCCAGATCCTGCAGCAGGTCTTCATTCAGGGCCTAAGCTTTGACGAAACTGCAGGTTGTGGTCCAGAGAGACAGTCCTTTCAAGGTGATGTTGAGCCAGAGTAGGCATCAGGGTGTGGGGTTTTTCCACTGTCACAGTGAGGAGTCTCTGTAGGGAGGTGAACTGGAGGCTTTATGGGGAGCTGGTGAAGGGGAGAGACACACCAGGTCTCCCTGTGCTGAACTCCAGCTAAGATCACACCTCCTGGAGACTGGCAGCTTCTTGCTTCCTCTTTGCCCATTGCCATCAGCTGTCCTTGGTTACAATGGTGGTATTTAGTAAGCCAGATGTCTGCAGTGTTGCAGAGTTGCAGCTAATCTCATTCCCTGGCTGGTGCCCAGCTCCATCCACTCCTCTGTGTCCTTCATCCATGCTCTTCTCAGTCTCCTCTCGTGTCTGAGTTTTGGCGAAGGTGTTGTTCTTTCCTAGAGGCACCTTCCTTCAAATCTTGTTTTTCTCTCTTTATGCTTGTTGATATCTCACTTCACATCGGCTTTCTCCATGGGATAGTAATTGCATTTCTCCAAGGTTGTATTTTAAAACTTTCCACTTCCCGAATCTCCTTGGTATAAGGTCCAACCACTGAGGGGTCTATGTGCCCATGAGGTACAAAACTACCTCCAAATTCTGGTTCTCATTTCCAAGCTAGCCCCTTTGCTCTTTCAGATCCTGGATGACTTTTCTGGGACTGCCCTTGCGCTGTTTTATTTACTATGAACATCCTGATTGCACAAAGTACTTTGATTCATGACTGATTCACCTCTTGAGCTGCGATCTTCAGGTCTTGTTCCTCTCCTTTTTTTGCTATTGCTTTTGCCTTGGATGTGGTAGTTGAGAGTCCAGCCCCCTTCCCTGTTACCTACAGCCCATTGACTGGGTCTGATCTGCAGCTGGTGGGCACAGGCTCAACGCTAAAGGACTGAGGTTAGTGTAGATCTGTACTTTTATATTATTGAATGATTTACCATTTATCTTAGAGCTTTTCCTAAACAGGCTGTTGTCAGTGGCAGAGCTCGTCCACCAAAACATCTGTGTCTGATCCTCCATCCCCTGCCTGATCAGCCACAGCGTGACATGTCCTACAACCAAACGCCCCACCGATGCTGCCTCGGCAGACAGCCAGTGCTCTCCTGCCTTTCCCCCAACCATCCAGAGGTTTGTTAGGTCACCTCCTGTGCCCCTGCCAGTCTGAACCCTGTCTGCTCCTTTGAATTTATTCCCAGCTCTTCTAGGCTGACATTGCTCAACTGAGAAATGGTCCTGCCACTTGTACCTCCTCCCTGTCCCTCTTTGGGACTGGAACATTCTTTGGTCTTCCCAAATCGCAGAGCTGGTGCCTTGTCTCCAAATATCTGGATAGACCTGAAAGGTCACATTTATTGCTGCTTGGCCTGACCTGAGCAGTCCTGTGGGTACCTCGTCTGGAGCATTTATCTTCTTGATCCTTACAATCATGAGCATCATTTCTGACTGCAATGCTGAGGGGTCTGTACTGTCCACAGACAGGGGTCCTCAGTCTGGTGGTGGTCTCCTTCATCTCTGGCCCCTCATCTGGCATCTGTTCTTATCTCTTGGACCGTTCTTCTCAGCGTCTTCCTTCAGAACGGCTGCATTGCCATGGCCTTGTTCTTTCATCCACAGCTTGAACTTTGCTGCTTAAGTTATATTTTGCCCTGATGCTGACTTGCAGCTGAACGTCAGCAGAGCCAGGGCTGTCTGCAGCTCCTCTGTGTGTGATTCAAGTGCAGGGAGAGCAGTTGCTGGGTGAGTCATGGGCTGCATGAGGTCTCTGTGGTGGGATCAGCGTTCTTTGGCTGGTGGACACCAGCTCACCATGGAAGAGATTTCCCATCTGCTGATCCAGCAGTGGCTTGCATTGCTTACGAAGAGGTACCACAGCATTAGTCACAACCAGCTCACTTGCAAGTCAGACTTGTAGGTTTGCCCGTGTTACCCCTCACAAACCAACAAAAAGTTATGGTAGATCCCTAACTTCTCTCTTCTCCCCAGGTGCAATATTGCATCACCTCTGATTGTAATGCATCCTTTGAGGGTGTCAGACCAACTTCTGCAGCTGTTCTCCTCCCTACCCCGGAGCTCTGAACTGTTACCTGGCACATGGTGGAACCTTGGTGAACAACCTTGGTACCATCCACCACTCCAGGGGATGGCGCACTATGTGCTCTGGAGGATTTTAGCCAAACAGCTCCTCCTGCCTTCTGATCCCTATGCCCAAATACAGCTCACCCTGCTGGAACGCTGTCCCTGCTTTCACTCAGGGTGTACTGCTTGCCATAAATGCTGGCTCTTGTTGTCCTGATGGTGGTTGGTCACGGGATACAACATCCACGTGACTCTGCATGGACATCCCTTCCTCCTCAGGCTCTGCCAGTTTGCTTTTGCTTGAATTGACACCTGAGTTCCTGTACAAGCTCACCCAGGTTATATCTCAGAGCATTTCCAAGAGTTGCGACATATCTTGCTGCAGGGAGGACCGGCTGGCAGGGTCTGTACCGGCTAACATCTGATTTACCTTTTCTACCTTCTCTTTCTAATTTTTTTTCCAAAAAATGAAGGGAAAAATGGGTCCAGGTCAGAGTGGGGCATGGCTAGAGTGTGGGGTCAGTGGTGTTGAATGGGTCTGAAAGGCTGGAGATTAGCACCAATGCATCACAGTGTAGACCCAAGGCTGGAGGTGCAGGCAAGCTGAAAACACAGCCAGGAGAGAGGACGGAAAGGATTTTGATCCGTCCTGTCCCCATTCCAGGTTTCGTGTCACACACATCGGGAAGAAACCCACTTTCCACGAGCAGCAGGATGGTCCCCTGCCTGACGGCAGCCAGGAGCCCAGCACGGAGGAGCTGGAGCCCAGCAGTGACCGGCTCCAGCGGGAGCGGGCTCGCAATGGGACTGTCCCCATGGGTGGCCTGCAGAATGGAGCTGTCCAGAAAGGTGCCCAGAGCAGCAAGGGTGGGGAGCAGAGCCGCTCCACCACCCCGGCCCCAAACACACCAGCCAGCTCCGGCACTCGTGATAGCCAACGAGCGGGCAAGGGCTCCGGCACGCCGGGGTCGCTGCAGGATGCTCCTGGGAGCACCAGCCGCCAGCGGAAGCTCCTGAGCCATCGGGTGCTGGGAGGGTCGAGTCCCAGCATCCCGGGAGAGATGGTGCAGGAAGGAGCCGGCATCTACCTGGAGGAGATGGGACTGGGGTCGGCAGATGAAGTGTCGGATATTCACGGGAGCCTGATTCTGCACGAAAAGGCTGATGAGTTGTGGAGGGATGACAGCAGCAGGAAACAGCCCGGAACAGAGGATATGGGACAGCAGGTAGGTTCCTTATCTTCCTTGTCCCCGTGTGGTTCCCTGGGCTGGAGGGCTTGTGGCACAGCACCCCACGTCCTGCTGCCAATGAGATCAACCAGCCCAAGCGCAGTGGCATTTGCTGTGCAACGGGGACAGGCGAGCCGAACTTGTGCCAGGCTGACTGAGATTTGGACCTGTCCTGTCTTGCCCACCCTGTTTCTGCTTACCTTTTTTTGGTTGCATTTATCCACTCATCTCCATGTCTGGAGCACGCAGAGTCACCATGACAGCTCCCACCCTGCTGGTACCCGTACTGTGGGGAAAAGGCAGGTCACTGACTTGCATGGCAGATGCTGCAGACCCGCTGCCAGCTGCCCCTCGGGCAAGGGATGAGTTTTCCTTTGTGGCTGGGCTCTTTGGGGACATCCATTGGGACCATCTTTTCTTGACCTGGGGGAGGTCTGCTGCTGCACAGGGCTTGGTCTCCCCAAACTATAGCTTCGCTGCAGTGCTGGGGCTCATGATGTCCAACAATACACAAGCAGGGACAGATGTCTCCAGGAGCCTTTCTCGAAGTCCAGGAAATGGTGACGCCAACTTGTTTCTTGGTTCTTCCTTGCTCTGGAGGGTCTGGTACTGTCTGTGCTCAGGGGGCAGAAAGACCCATCCTGGCCAGAACTGGGGGGCTCCCAACACACCGGTATCTCCCAGCCTTCCCACCTGACCACTTTGCTGGAGGTGTCAGAGAGCTCCAGGGCAGCAGTGGAGAGGACACCACCTGCTTGGTTGTCAATGACGCCCAGTTTGGGGGATTTGTCCCCTGACACTGCCTTCAGGCTGTTATTGATACCACACAGTCAATGAGGCCATTGGTGGTGGGAGCAGATACCCAACATGTTCACTCACTTGCTCACATGAGGTTCTGCAGGTGAGGAAAGATGATTTTCACGGCAGGGGGCTGGGGGAAGGCACTAAGAGCCATGTCACCCCACTGGGGACACAAGCATTGAGCAGCCCCAGGGCTGGCCTGGGATCACCCCACAAAACCAGCACCAGGGCACACATGGCAAAGCCCTTGGAAGAAGAAGGAAGGAAACAGTCTGGGTAAAAATCCAGGTGTGTTCTAGAGCCAGGGATGTTCCCTGGGGCTGCTCTGCTGGAGCTCCACCAGTCTTGGGCAGGGAGGCGGGACGGGGCAGCACTGGGTCAGTGTGGCAGAGCCCGGGGAAGTTTCCTCACCAAACATAGGCTGAGGAACAAGCAGGAACTTGCTGTGCTTATTGTGTCCCTCTTTTTGCTTTCTGGTGGCTGGGCTGGAATGTTTGAACTGTTTTGTGAAGGGTAGCTCAAGGCAGCCCTACAGGACAGAGCTGATGGGCTACAAGACCTTCTCCAGAGACCTGAAGAGGTGCCTACAGGTCCTACTTCCTCACATGGCTGTGGTCTCTGATCGCTGGGGCAGCAGTTACAGGCAGGGCAAGCCCAGGGACATGGTGACTTCTTTCCTCTTTGTCCTTCTCCTCTGTGTCACCAGGCTCTTGCCTTGGACCCTGCACCAGGTTTTGGGGTGTTGCTTTGGTGTGCTCCAGGACATGGGGTCCCTGGAGAACCTCAGTGGGACATTTGCCACCAAGCTGTGGCTAGGGACCCTATGGGATTGCTGACATCCACATCTCTCCTCCGTAATTTCTTCCTGAAGGAGGAATTTTTTATGACAAGGGTGGTGAGAGCCTGGCCTGGGCTGCCCAAAGAGGTGGTGGATGTCCCATCCCTGGAGACATCCTAGGCCAGGCTGGATGGGGCTCTGAGCAACCTGAGCTGGTGAAGATGTCCCTGCTCATGGCAGGGGGGGCACTGGGGGAGTTGTGAAAGTCCCTTCAATCCAAACTATTCTGTGATTCTATGATTCCACAGGAGCCCAGTGCTGTGATGCAGGACCGAGGAGCAACCGTGTGATGTGAGTGTTTGACCCCAGCCCCTGGGGCGATGGCCAAGGAGTAGGGGGGGACACACTGGCAGTGCCCCTGTCCTGGTGGGTCACAGCCTGGTGATGGAGAGAGGGTGAACCCCTTCTCCAGGAGGGTCAGTTCCCAATGCACCAGGTCCTGCGTGGGCAGGTGCTCTTGCCCATATGCCCAGCCACAGGCAGTGATGGCCGCAGGCAGCCGGGCCTACTCCAGGCAGACACAGGACCAGGACAGCCTGGCCATGGGAACAACTCCCATCCTGGCCTGGGATGCCATGGGGACAAGTCCTGTTCTAGCCAGGGATGCCAGGGCCATGGGGACGAGCCCCATCTTGTCCCTCTCCCCCCAGCTCCTCTCCACTCCCGGCTGAAGCGTGGACATGTGGCCCCCGGCCCCCACACTGGGCTGGGGGCTCTGCTGTGGGGGAACCACGGGGCAGCCGGCCCCGGCCCCGGGTGGGCAGCTACGCGCTTGGCATGGCCGGAGCGACGCGCCGACATTACGGACAACCGCACTCGGCGCCAGACCTCATCCCATTGGCAATAGGTACCCGACTCCCACCTACCGCATCCCGGACACCCCCATGGGGGGACCCTTGGGCCTGGCAGGAACAGGACACCACCCAGTCCCTGCTGCCCACCTGTTCCGTGCAGCCCCCAGCGCTGGGGGAAGGATGCGCCAGAGGGGGTTGCAGCCAGGGGCAGCGACAGAAGCAGCGGCTCAAAACCCCTCTGGGGTGGGGGGCAGCACCCCCACACCCACCGGCACGTTCACCGCAGAGCGCAGCCCCCCTGGGCACCCCCACCACGTAGAGCAGGCACAGGCACAAATCCTGCACCGGCGCGAGACCCCACGGGTCCCCGGAGATGCTGGCAGAGAGAGGAGCCCCCAACCCCATCCCGGCAGGGGGAGGGCAGGAGCCCGGCCTAGGGGGCAGAATCGCACCCTGACCCAGCCAGCAGGCAGCCCTGGGGGCCCCGGCGAGCTTTGGGGTGTAACCGCACTGTACATAGACCAGCTCAAACCATTAAAGCTGCTGAACCCCTCAGCAGAGGCAACTGGCTTTATTGGGGCCCAGCCCCACCTGCCTGTGGGGAAATGCCCCAGGGACAGGCAGGGCCCTGGGCTGAGCCCCCCGGGGCTGTGCAGGCAGTGCCAGACGGAGGGGGCAGAGGCAAGATCTGGGGCAGATGGGGCACGGCCATGGCACTGAGCACTCCCATACTGGGGCTGCCAGGAGGCCCTGGGCTGTGTGGGGGTGCTGGGTGAGGTGTGAGCCCCACAGAGACCAGCTCAGGGTAGGCGGCAGCGCCAGCCCCTGCCTGGGCACAGCAGCCTGGGGGGTGGCGTTTCACTCAGATGAAGCTTTTTGGGGAGCAGGGAGGGACGGGGCACCCGCAGCATTAGCTGAAGTGCAGCTCGAGGTCGGGATCGAGGGCTCTGCCGGGGGGCGGAGGGGGTGCGCGGAGCTGTGGAGAGAGAAGATGATGTGTCAAGACACTGAGGCTGCCCGCCCTACTCCAGACCCCCCCCCAAAAGCACAGGAGTGCCACCGGCCCCCGTTACGGGAGGCCTGGGGCAGGTTTAGCGGGACACAGTGTCACTCTGACGGGGCTTACCGGCCGGAGACGAGTGGCTGCCAGGTCTGGAGAGCTCTGCTCGCTGCCGGCACCATCCTGCCTGCAACCTGGAAGGGCCTGGCCACTCAGCCCCGCTCTCCGCACGCCCCCCCAGCCCCTTTCCCAGCCCCAGCCATGCACTCACTTCCCAGCGGTGTCTCGGGAGAGGGGCTGGGGGCCAGGCTGGCCCCGGGCACCAGGCCGGGAGGGGAGAAGGGCGGTGGGGATGGCGATGGCAGCTCCTGGGAAGACACAGCAAAGAGAGATGGGAACAGCGGGAAGGGGGGGTCTTCCATCAAGCAGCCATGGCACAAGATGGGCACACAGTGACCCTCCCGCCACTGACCTGCCCGGCTGTCCCCTGGCCCCCGGTGAGCTCCTCTACCACCAGTGAGGGGAAGACGCCGACGCGGCCGTCGAAGTCACCCGTCCAGAAGCCATCGTCCACCTCGCCGGGGGCACGGGGCAGCACGCGGATGATGGCTCCCTCAGGGAAGCTCAGCTCCTCGGGGCTCTGCCCCTCGTAGTCGTACAGGGCTCGCACCAGCCAGGCTGCGGAGAGGATGGGATGGGGGCTCAGCACCCTCCATGCTGCTGCTGCAGGGGCTCAGCAGCCCCTGGGCACCAGCCCTGCACATCTGACATCCCAGCACCCACCTCCAGGCTCCAGCACCAGCTCCGCGGCCATGATGCTGGAGAGCTGGCGGTGCAGGGCAGAGGGCCCTGGGGGGCCAGCCCCAGCCCCCACTTCACCACCCAGAGACAGCAGGTACTTTTCGGGGACATAGCCAACCTGGCCCGCCTTGTTCCGAGCCTAGGGGGGCAGAAAAGACGTGACTTGAGGAAGAAATCGTTGCCCTGAGGGTGGTGAGAGCCTGGCCCAGGTTGCCCAGAGAGGTGGTGGATGAACCATCCCTGGAGACATCCCAGGCCAGGCTGGACGGGGCTCTGAGCAACCTGAGCTGGTGAAGATGTCCCTGCTCATGGCAGGGGGGGCACTGGGGGAGCTGGGAAGGTCCTTCAACACAAACTGTTCTGTGATTCCATGACTGTCCCAAACCTCGGGGCAGGGACAGCCCTGGTGAACCTTGAAATGTGTCTTCCCGTGCTTGGGACAGCTCAGCCCACTCTCACCTTCACCCACTCCTCTGCATCACCGTCCTCGATGACCTCCAGCTCCTCACCCTGGGTGATGGACAGCTCATCCACCTGGCAGCCCTGCAGGGACAGGGGGTGAAGTGGCGTGGAGGCTGGGAGTGCCAGCAGGGTGGGGGGCAGGCAGCCGTGGCCATACCTGGTACCCAAAAATCACCCGGCAGGTGTAGGGGTAGGTGCGGGCAGCAGGGCTGGGCTCGTCGTCCTCATCTGACTCGTCACTGTCCTCATAGTCATCGAACTCAGCCGGATCCAGCCCCACGGGCGCTTCCTCACCCGCCCCCACTATGGCCCCCGCCAGCCACGCATCCACATCCAGCCCTGCCGCCCGCAGCAGCGCCAGCCGCGCCTCGGCCTTCACCCGGCTGACCTGGGGACACACATGCGTTGTCATGAGCTAAGGGGACACCTGCAGGGTGGGTGGACAGCCCAGCAAGCCCTGTCACTCCTGGTGCCCAGAATGGTGGCCAGGGTGACAAAGCATCTTCAGCGCCGCATGCCCAATGCTGCATCCTCAGTGCCTCATCCCCAGCACCGCCTCTCCCCGTCCCTGTGTCCCCCACCCCAGGGGTGACAGACCCTGAGGCCACCCCGAGCCCTCTGCCCAGGGGACCCACCTCTGCCTTCCGGATGTTTTCCCTCGCTTCCTCCATCCGCCGCTCCACGGCGGCCGCCTCCGCCTCGGGGACCTGCTGCCGCCTGGTCTCCAGCCGCTGCAGCGCCTGGGGGGCACCCACAGGTCAGGGGGTGGCAGGAGCTGGTGGGGCGCAGAGACAACCCCTCCTTGAGCACCCCCGTGCTCCGTGGGGAAGGACAGCACCCACCTCCTCGCTGTGCGCCTTGTTTTTGCAGTCTCGGGCCACACGCGTGGCCCAGCGCCGGGCCTCCTTCTCCAGGCTGGCCCCGTCATCCCCCGGCGGCAGCAGGGACACCTGGATGAGGACAAGGGGGCTGAGAAGGAGGGATACACACCAGCCAAGCCCACCTCCCCATAATGTCCCCCCCACACTTACCTCTTCCACCCCAGCAAGCTGGAAGGGCTGCTGCGGGGCCAGGGTGAAAGCGGGGTGCTCCTGCAGGAAGAGGAGCAGGTCCTGCTCCCGGCACACCTGCGGCAGGGGAGCAGCATGGGGCTGGGGGTGTCACCTGTCCTCCCTCACCTGTCCTCCCCCGCTCCCGGAATGGGTGCTGTTACCTGCACGGATGCCTCCGCGACGCCCTGGAACCAGTCCTGGGTGGCCCGGCAGGTCTCCACCTCTGTCCGGCTGGCCACTGACAAGTGCTCCCGCAGCCGCTCATAGAGGTCACCGTCCAATGCCTGGGGAAAAGTGGGTGGGAGACAACACCCCCTGGCATTGCCCATAGTCCCCCAGGGACATTCCTGACCTTGCAGTGCTGCCAGCCCTGTCCCCGCACCAGTGGGACCCTCCCTGCTGCTCCCCATCACAGCAGCACCGGGGAGATGCTTCTTGTGGGGCCCTGGGAGGGCACACAAGGGGGTCCAGGAAGGTCCTACCTGCATGGCAGCGGGCAGCTCCACTCGCCGGTAATGCTCCAGGTGAGCGGTGGCGGCTGCCAGGGTGAAGCTGTACTCATTCTGCACCCCCACCAGCTGCCTCGAGTGCTCAGCCAGCCGCGCTGAGAACTGCGGGGACGGGAAGAGTAGGGCTTAGTGACGAGGTGGGGGCCACCACCCCGTGTCCTCCTGAATCCCTGTGCTTGGGGACACCATCAGCCCCCGACACCGCTGACCTTGGCGCTGAGTTTTTGCAGGCTGGCCTTGGTGTGAAATATACTCCGGTCGCTCTTTCGGAGCCTAGGGACGTTGGGGGAGACATGAGACCACCCTGCGGCCATGGCACCCCCCGCCACAGTCCCCTGTGCTCACCGAGCCTCCACGTCGGCTGCCTTGTCCTTGGCCACCTCGCTGCTCCGCTGGAGGTGGGTGAACTGCTTCTTTGCCTTGTCCAGCTCCTTCACTGTCTCCAGCAGCTCCGCCTGTGCCTTCTGCAGCCGCTCGATGCCCTGTGGGGAGCGTCAGCTGGTGGGGGACAAGCGTCCCCACTGCCCAGCCACGGGGGAACACGTCCTCGCCCCAGTACCTTCTTGAGCATCCTCTCCTTGGAGAGACGGGCGGTGCGGGCGGCCTCGGCGGCGAGGGAGCGGTAGGTCTCCGAGGCGGTGACACGGACCTGCCCAGCGTGCGCAGTCCCCTCGATGATGCCCTTCCAGACGGTGACCGCGCTCCTGTGGGCGCAGGGGTGAGCACAGGGCAGGGCGATCTCTTGCCCCTGCACCAGCTTTCGGGGATGCCAGCAGGACAGCAGCACCCCCAGCCCCTATGGTCCCCTCCCAGTTGGGTATCACACCCCTGGGGACATCCCACCCAGGGCTGCATCCCCAGGACACCTGAATCCTGGTTGGCATTGGGTCAGCTGGCAGCGACACAGATGGGCACAGCCAGCCCCAGCTCCTTGTCCCCATGCCTGTCACCAGCCCACCTCGTGTCACCGGCCTCCCCACGGCCCCGCTGCCAGTCTCTCTTCACGAACTGGCTCGCCAGCCTCTGCAGCGCCTGCAGACAGACCCATCATCACTGTCACCCAACATGCTGGGCACCCCAGCACCCCACTGTCCCACTCCCAGGGCTGAATCTGGGCACCCCCACACCAGCCACCCACCTCATGGGTGTCCCCAGAGCAGAGAGGACACACTCCCCACAGTGGCTCGGTGTCAGAAGGGAACACATCCCCAGTACATGTGGGAACACCTTACTGGGGAGCAGCCACCACCATGACAGCCCCCCCCCTGCAGTTTGTGGGACCCAGGGGGTGCCAGCAAGGGACATCGGCTGCAGATGCAGAAAAGAGGAGCCCCCAGGAAAGCCAAGCACAGCAGGACCCCAACCCTGGGGTGATGGTGCCCCCAGCCTGAGGGGAGAAGGCAGGAACAGGGATGCACATGCCAGGCTGCTGCAGGGTGTCCCCAAAGGACACTTCAGGGACATCTCACAGAGCAAAGCCAGGCTCTGACATCTAAGAGCAGAGCCCTGCGATGACCCAGCAGACAGCAGAGCCGGGCGGCTTCCTCCCCCCACACAGTTTGCCCTCTGGGCCCTCAAAACACGCGAGGTCTGGGTCGTGCTGTGCTCAGCAAAGCAGCCCAGTGGCTGCCCTAATGTGGCCAGCGACCCCCTGCCAGGGAAAATGCTGAGTCCATCTGCCAGTGGCCTCTGCGGCCGGTACTGAGCAGTCAAGCTTTGCTCTGATGATCCCTGCCACTGCCCATTGCCTGTGTGGGGCTGTGCCCTGCTCCGAAACACCCGATGGAGGAAACACAAGGATCAGTGCTCGTGCCTTCCCAGGATATTGGTCCCCAAAAAAACGGTGGCACCTCCTTACCTGCCCGTACTCTCTGTCAATGGCAGCCCTCTGCTTGCTGTAGGACCTGTGGGGAGAGGGCAGGCGAGGGGCAGATGGGGCAGGGACAGGCCAGGCCACCCATGCCATCACCCCCCTGCCATCACCCCCCTGCTACCACCCCACACCATGATGTCCCCATCTAGGTAGGTTCAGATTGAATCTTGGGAACAATTTCTTCCCCAAAGGGCTGTGGGGCATTGGAACAGGCTGCCCAGGGCAGTGGTGGAGTCACCATCCCTGGAGGGGTTGGACAGACGGAGATGAGATTCTCAGGGACATGGGGTAGTGCCAGGAGTGGGTTAATGCTTGGACTCAATGATCTTGAGGGTCTTTTCCAACCAAAATGATTCTGTGATTCTATCTGGCCACCCCAGCAGGTGCTGGAGCCCGTGACCTCGACACGTCGGGCTCAAGGTGAGCCGTGCCCGCCCCACGCGTGAGATGAGCTGCCCGGCCTCAGCTTGGGGTGGGGGGGACACGTGTGGGGACCCTACCTGATGTCCTCCAGCAGCTCGGCGTCCCGCTGCTGCTTGCTCTGCAGGCCCGAGAGCTGCTCCAGGAGCTGGACCCGCAGCTCCTGGGTGAGCTTCACCTGCGGGACGGCACCGCTCAGCGCCCGGGACCGCCGGCCCCGGGACCGGCCCCCACCGCCTCCCGCCCCCGGTGTCACTGCAGGTGCCGGTGGCCACCACCCAGCTGCCCCAACCCCGGTGAGGGTCCGCCGGGGGCGACTCCCGACCCCCGTCACAGGACCCGGCCGCGGTCCGCCGGCGCCGATGGAGGACCCGGTCTCCCTTCCCCCGTCCCTTTCGCCCGTCCTGGTGCCGGGACTCGTCCCGGGGCCGCCCCTCGGCCCCGCGCTCACCTTGCGCGGCGGCGGCTGCATCTCTGTGCTGTCCCGGGTCCCCAGCCCCGGTCCCCGTCACAGCCCCGCGTGTGCGGAGCCCGGAACTACCGGGCCCGGCCCGGCCCCGCCCTCCGCTCAGCCCCGCCCCCTCCCGGCGGCCCCGCCCCCCTGAGGCAAGTACCGCCTTTCGGCACGCGCGCTTTCCCAGGCAAGTCACGCCCACCGCGCCAGGCAAGCCACGCCCACCGCGCCAGGCAAGCCACGCCCCCCGGTGTCCGCCGCGCCACCCAGTGGTTGGTGCTGCACACCTCGTGTGAGCTCTGGGACACGAGAATGGGGAGATGGAGACGGGGGGACACGGGGAGTTGGGAACATGAGATCATGAGGACACAGGGACACAAGGATATGGGGAGATGGGGACATGAGGAAACAGGGACATCGGGATATGAGGACATGGGGACATGAGGACATGGGGACACAGGGACACAAGGACACAGGGAGAAGGGGACATGGCGACATGGGATCCTGAGGAGATGGGGAGATGGGGACAAGGGAACAGAAAGACATGGGTAGATGGGGACACAGACAGTCAGGGAGATGGTGAAATGGAGAGGCAGGAGATGGAGACACCGGGAAATGGGGAGACTGGGACACGAGGAGACAGGGGGATGGGGACACAGGAAGACGGGGATGTGGGGATATGGGGACATGTGGTGATGGGGACATGGGGAGCACTGGGGTCCATGTCCTGGCCAGGGGGACATGGAGAATTCTGAGGCATGGGGATACTGGGAGTCCTGGGGCCCAATCATGGTTTGTGGGGACATGCAGGGCACTGGTCCAGGGATGTGATGACATGTGGGGCACCAGGTCACCGGTTTGGGGGCACAGGGGACACGTGAGGTCCCATGACACAGGGCGAGTGCACAGTGACCCTTGTCAGCTTGGCAGGACCCTGCCGTGGGGACACGGGCATGGTGCTGAGCAGTGGCATTTGGTGTGGGGCACCTGGAGCCACGAGGGCTCCCCGCCATCTGTCCCTTTGTCCTTCTGCCTCCCTCCCATCCCCTTCAGCTCTCACTTCTCCTTCTGTCCTGTTTTTCGTCTCTCTGTGGTTCCTGCAGAGCTTGTGGCTCTCCGTGCTGTCCCTTTTGTCCCCTTCTCCCTGACATTTTTGGTGTCAGTTGCACATCCTGGTTTCTCTGATGTGTGTTGATGTGCAAGGCTGAGCTGTTCTGGGTTACTGGGTCTGTTTTTGCCCCACATGGTCCCTCTGCTGAAGGAGGGAGCCAGGAAAAAGGCCTGGGGGCCACCCAGCACCCACTTGGGTGGCAGGAAGAGGACAGTAGGCTGGGACAATGCAGGATGACCACATCTACAGGATGACATCGGCTTGTCAGCCCAACCAAGGTGCTTGATCCCTGGGGATGTCTAGTCCTGGCAAGGTTGGGCAGGCAGGGTGCCCTGTGCCCCTGGGGTGCTGCAGGTGCATGTGTCACTGGGCTGGGACCCAGCTGTCCCCTTCCTGCCCCATGTCTGGGGCTCATACAGCTCCACCGCTGCCATTCTCAGCTGTATTTTGATGGCTGCTTTACATCTGCTTCCTCCTCCTCCCAGCCATGACATTGCACGCCAGCAGCTGGAAATCACCTCAGCCTCTGTGATGTCCCCCGGATGCTCAGCGGTGGTGTCACCTCCTGGTCATCTTGTGATCCCCGCCTCCTGTCTGGCCACGCTGACCACAGAGATGCGTGCAGTCCCCGAGAGTGACGAGGAGGAGAAAGAGGAAGGCTGCTGGCGGGGAGGGGGCTGGAGCTTGTCCTGTTGTGGTGACGCACGACAGGGCCAGCTCTGCCTGTGACATTTGTGCAGACCCAGCTTGAGCAGAGGCTGCTCCACAGAGATGTCCCGGTCGGTGTCTTTGCTCGGCTCTCCTGCTGCCAGTGTCACCTTCCTGCTTGGCTGTGCCTGTCTTGGTTCGGCACTGTTGTCCCCAAGTAAGTACCTTGGTGGGTCTGGGGGGTGATGGGGCAGGGCAGGGGGGCCTCACTGGGACACTCCAACACCCCATGACAGAGGGGGTAGCTGAGTGTCACAGTGAAAGTTTGGGACACTGCTCTACCACTTTCCCTTGGTGTCCACATTGAAAACCTATGTGAAGACCTTGAAACCTGCCACCCCTTCACCTTCTGGCAGTAGAAATTAGGTTACTGCTCTCTTAAACTGAATATTCCCTGTCCCCTGGACGTGGAGATGTGGCAGAGGTTGAGGGAAACATGTTGGATACCACTGGGCCCCCTTGGGGCTGAGTGTCCTGGGGACCACTTGGATGGAGCTTTTGGAGCTGGGGTGATGCACAGGGGAGCAAAGCCTGAGTGCATTTTTTGAGCAAGCCAGAAGAGATATTTGATCAGGAGTTGTTTGTCTGCTGTCTCGGGCCCTTCCTGTTCTTCACTTTGGTTTTGAGCATGCAATGAAAACCCTCTGACTGTAGGAGGATGGGGAGACATGCACAGCCCTGACTGTGACGTGGGGCTGTGACGTTGGCCTGGAGGAAGAGGAAGGAACCCTGGCAGGAGAATGTCCCCCATCCTGCACTGTGTGACCACATCCCGATGCTGTCCTGGCACGGGTTTCAAGTCTGCCCTTCTGATAACGCTAGGTTGTGGGGACCTGTTGTGCTGGGCTCGGTGGGAAAAAGGATGTCAGCAGAGCCGTGCGTGAGAGCAGAGCCTGCCCAGGCTGCGGGCAGGACACGCGGCTGGTCTGGCACCGCTGCGATGACACCGCTGGGTGAGCGGCACTGACAGTGCAGGATGTGGCACAGCTCTATGCAACAAGGGCGGCAGGATGTTGTGCCTTAAGCTGTCCCCTGCCATGGGGCAGGGAGACACCTGCTCCTGCATGTGCTGGCGGCTCTACAGGGGGGTGACAGGTCCTGCATGGTCCTGAGTGAGAAGGGGCAGTGGGAGGGTATTCTTGGCTAAGCCTATGCCTTGTGTCCTCTGCAGCGCGTATCAAAGGGCGAGTCATGATCCCTCTCACCCCCAAAGAAGAAGCCACATGCCCCAGTGCCTCCATAGAAGCTTTTCTCAACAGCACCCTCACCACCCGTCTCCTTCCTGCCCTCTACTCTGTGGTGCTGGTTGTGGGGCTGCCAGCCAATGCTCTGGCCTGCTGGGTCCTGGTGACCAACTTCAGGAGACATTCCAACACCCTCTTCCTGCTCAATCTGGCCAGTGCTGACCTGTTCTTTGTGCTCCTGCTGCCTTTCAAGATCTCCTACCACCTCCTGGGCAATGACTGGCTCTTTGGGGACTACCTGTGTCGTGTCATGGTGGCCTTCTTCTACGGGAATATGTACAGCTCCATCTTCTTCCTCACCTGCATTGGTCTGGAGCGCTACATCTCTGTGGTGCACCCATTCCTGTGGAAGGGCTCCAGTTGGATGTGGGTCAAAGCGGGTGTCTGTGTGGTTGTCTGGCTGGTGGTGGGCCTAGGCATGAGCCCTCTGCTTTTGCGTCCTCAGACAAGTCACATCTTGAGCCTGAATATCACCACATGCCACGATGTCCTGGGAAAGCATGAGCACGTGTTGCTCAGCTACTATTTCCTCTCCCTGGTGGGGCTGGGCTTTGGCTTGCCCTTCATCCTCATGACCGTCTCCTATAGCTGCATCCTGGCACGGCTGCTACCCAAGAGGAGACACTATGGGCAGGTGGTGAGTGTGCTGGCCCTGGTCCTCCTGGTCTTCATCCTCTGCTTCACCCCCAGCAATGTCCTGCTCTTCATCCACTACATGCTGGAGCCCACGGGATGCCACAACCCCACGTATGTCAGGTACGCCCTGGCTCTGGCCATCGGCGCCTTCAACAACTGCTTTGATCCCTTCATCTACTTCTATGTCTCCCAGGATTTTCGGGGCTGGGTCTGGGATGCATGTGGTTGCTGCCTGGGGAGGCTCAAGACCTTGTCAGGGAGGATGTCGAAGAAGGCAGCCTTCCCCCTGAGGTCCAGTGAGGAGAGCCAACTGTAGGCAGGGCTGGGCAGTGCTGGGCTGTGTCCCCCTTGTGCTGGTTTGACTGAAAATGGGTTAATTTTCTTCACGCACTTAGAAACCTTTCCTTTTCATAGCTAGCACGCTCATTATTTGGACTTAGTTTGAGAACAAGAGATAACATCCCAGCACAGAGCTAATGTTTTTAATTGCTCTGGTCTGAGAGCCAAGGACATTCTGAGCACTCTGCCCACAGGTGTGAGGCAGCGAGGAAGGGGGGCATGGATGGGGCAGAGCTTGCCTGACATCTAGACTGATCAGTAAGAGTATTCCATCCCATTGGCGTCATGCTCCATGTTTAAGGAGTTGGGACCTTCTGGGTGGCTCTGCTCATTCTTTTGGGCATTCTTGCTCTTGCTTGCTCTGGGGCGCAGCCAGGGGAGTTCTGTGTGGGATGTTTAGTTTTGTCTTTTGCCATTCTTCAGAGGCCTCTGAGCCTTTCTGCCTTTTCCCTCTTTCTTCTCTCTTTGGGATCAGCTATTGGGACTGGGTTGTTTCCTGGGACTGTCTGCTCAGCGTGTTCATGAGGAATTGCCTTGAGTATCTTTTGTTTCTATTTTATATATATATTTACTAGTAGTGTATTAGTATTTTGTTATTTTATTAAACTGTGTTTATCTCAATCCAAGTTTCTCTGTTCCCTTTTGATTGTCTCCCCTATTGGGGGGGTGGCAGAGGCGGGTGAGTGAGCAGCTATCGTGGTTGTATTGCTGGCTCAGGTTAAACCACGACACCCCTGCCCTGGGGAGGTGGGATCCTGCCACTTGGTGCCCTGCACGAAGGGCCGTGTTGTACCAGACTGGCAGCAAATTTGGGCAGAAAATCCCACCCTGGACATGAGGTTTCTGGGACTTTGCTCCAGTTCCGCAGTTCCCATGGGTCCCCTGGCTGGATGCCTGGCCCTGGCACCCCTGGCACCCCACCTGCCAGACTCCAGCATCCCTCACTGCTCCTCCCAAAGTGACCAAACCCTCCAGAGTACAAATAAATCTTTATTTCTTCCTGCTGGTGGAAGGAACAGGTATAAATACCCCAGCTGAGCAGGACCGTCCTCCATCGCCAGGACTACGCATCTGGCACACACGGCCAATCCTGCTCCTGTTGCCTCCCTCCCAAATATACCACGGTAGATGCAAGAAGGGAAGGGGGGGATGGCTTGGGTGTCTTGACTCTGCCACACAGGCTCAGCATTGGGGAGGGGACATCGTGCTGTGTTCCCCCTGCTGGACACTGTGCCATGTTTCCAAAATGTGCAGGCATGATGTTCCTGCTTTTATTGTCCCATTTAGTTGCTTCCCTCAGTGTTGGGCCTGATGGCAGGCATGCCACCCGTGAGCAGGAGTACGTGTGGCAGCACCCCCAGCCCCTCCAAGAGGGGGTACTGCAGCTCAGCATCCTTGTCCCCACTAGTCCCCTGGTTCCCACCGGTCCCCACTCCAAGCCTGGCTCTGGGTTCAGGAGGAGGAGGAGGAGGGTGTGGGCTCCATGGTGTGGGAGCACAGGGTACCCATTGTTGCTGCTGCTGAGCACAACTTCACCCCCACATTGGTGACTGTCCCTTCAGCACCCAGGTCACGTCACCGGCTGGTCCTGCTCCGGTGGCTGGCTCTCGTTCTTCCTGAGGATGACACTGCTAAGCTCCTGGATGAGTTTGTTGTTGATGGGCGAGGAAGGCTGCATGTTCCTCTTCTTGGGGATCTCCAGGGAGCTCTCTGCGGTGGGACTGCTCCCCGGTGCAGCTGCCTGGTCCCAGTCCCTGGCTAGCGCCAGGGAGGGCTCCACATTCCTCTCCAGAGAAGCCGTTTTGGTGGGTTTGAGCCCCTGGGCTGGAGCTTTGTTGCTCTCCAGGTTCAAGCCCCTTTCGAGGGACACAGCTTTGGTGACAGAGGGACCTGCTACCCTTTGGGCTGGGCTGGCAGGCAGCGAGGAGCGCAGCGCCGTGGCTGGGGACTGCTCGGGGAACGTGGCCGGCTTCTTGGACCTGTCCACGGTGGGCACAGCCGACAGATCTGCCAGCAACCCCTGCCCCAGCTCCAGTGCGGCCAGTTCAGGGAAGTTGCCCACCTCCTCATAGACAGGATCAGTGTCCACCTCCTTCTCCTGCTGCTCCTCCAGGGAGTCCTGGTGCATCTTCATGGGCTGGGGGAGGGCAGGGGGCCAGAGTGAGGGGTACTGCCCTCTCTGCTCCACCATAGCCCTCCTGTCCCTCCTCACCTTGCCCTCCCTGCACTTGGGTGCTGCCCAGGCAGCCTTGACCTTGGGGCTGATGCTCACAGGGGACCCACCCTCTGTCAGGTCTGTTGGCTCAGGAATTGTTGTCCTTTTCTTCCCCCATTGCCAATGGAGGGTGAGTGTTTTGGCCCCTGCTGAGGCACAGTCTGTGCCACCAGGCTGTGGCACCAGCCCAGAATCCCTTGGCAGAGGTGTTCTGGGGCGGGTAGGGCAGATAGGCACCCATGCAGAGCCCAAAGCCAGGTGAGGTGAGGTCCAGCCAGGTGGCCACCACAGAAATAACCTGATAGCGAGTAAGGCTCTAACCTATTTCCTCGCACTTCTTATGTTGATCCCCTCTGGACAAAGCGTGCCAAATGGGAGAGGCACTGGGAGCTGGGCTGAACTGTTGTGGTCTTGCTTGTGCACAATGGGACCATGCAGGGACACCCCATCCCTGGGTATGGGATACACAGAGCAACGTGCGCCCCCTCCTCTGTCATGCAGTGTGGGCAAGATGGCATGGGCATGTCTCCAGGTGCAGGTAGGATGGGTGGGATGCTGCAGCAAGCCCTTGCTGCCATAACCAGAGGGCACAGTGCAAAGCCAATGATGGACGTGCTTCACATGTGTGGGTACTTACAAAGAACATGGACAAAGTCCTTCGCGTGTGCAGTCGGCGCTAGAAACAGAGGAGACGGGCAGAGGTAAGCACGTGATAGCGCAGAGCAGGGCCATGGGTGTTGAGGACGGGCAGTGGGGTGCAGCACCCCACATGCCTGCACAGGGCCTTGCACGCACAGAGAGCTGCCACAGACACAAGCACAGCACGCAGCACGCACACACCATGAGCACAGGGACACACACCCAAAGCATCCATCCGTGTCAGGGAGCGTGCACCTGCACCGGGGCCCTGGGGCAAGCACAAGGTCTCGAGATGGGTGCATGGACCTGGCTGGGTGCAGGAGCACCCATGAGCGGGGGTATCTGCGGGGGCTTTACCAGGGTCTGGTTGGCGGAGAGCATGGTGGTGTCCGTGCTGTCCCCATGCAGGGGCACCAGTGGCATGGTGCCGAACTTCTGCTTGGCAAGGTCGGAGGAGGAGCGCCGGCGCATGATCACGGGGCGCAGGTCATCGTGCTGTGTGCAAGGACAGGACAGGGAGCAGGGGTCATGCCAGGCTGCCCTGCCAGACCCCTCCCAGCCCAGCTCAGCCCAGCTGGGAGGCACGGCCAGCCTGCACTCACCTGAGCCTTGAGGATGCTGGTAGTCCAGTCCCACAGCTCGGCCTGCCCCGAGCACACCAGGTACCTGCGGATGAGTCAGCTGAGAAGCTGCTGGGCAGCAGGGCCAGCAGTACCCAGGTCCCCTTGTCACCTTGCCTGTGAGCCTGAGACTGCCAGGTACAACTACAGTTGGTAGTTGTAGTCACCTCTGAAACCCTGCATGCCCAAATCACTGCGTCATGGCAAGGCAACAGCACGTCAGACACCCATAAGCCACCACAGTTCAGATCTCCTTGCTGCCCTTAGAAGAACATCGCAGCCTCTTTGTTGCTGGGAGCAGGCAAAGTGCTCAGCTGCTGCCCCAGCATTGGCAACATCATGGAAATGAGGACGGGATCAGTGGGGTGCACAGGTGTGCCCAGGAACCCAGCAGTGTTGGGGAGGATGGGGCATGGAGCCCAGCTCAGGGGGAGGTGCAGGGTGCAGGAGCACCTGTTGTTGGGTGTGAGGGGACACGGAGCAGTGTTGAATGAAGGCTGGCAGGCAGCACAGCCATACAAGTGACATGCACACCTGTGCAGGGTGGGCAGGTCCCTCTGGAGCATGGTGCTGGCTGTTTGGAATATCCATCTCCAAGGGGTTCTGGTGTAGATGGGGAGGTGGGAAGGGTGGCACAGAGATGGATTGACCCTGACCCCCACCTTGTACCAGGCAGCATGTGGCCCCATCACTGTGTCCCTCGTGTGCCCCAGCCAGGCACCAGCTCTGCCTTGACCATCCCCATAGCACTGCCCCTGGCTGTCCCAGCCCCACAAAAACTGTGGACAGGTCTCAACATCTCCCCAGCTCCAGGATGGCAGGGGCAGATACTCACAGCTGCTGCTTGTCCAGGGTCAGCGTGAAACCCCACCTGGCAAAAGGAAGAGACAGGCTGTGAGGCAGCACCACTGAGCTCAGACACAGCCCAAGGGCTGTGAGCAGCAGGCGGAGGCTGAGCTCACCCCACTGGCCAAGGCTTGTCATGCCTTTGGGTCCCGGTGGGGCTTGATGAAGGGCTATGAAGTTGGTGAAGGGTTTGGAGTGGAAGCTGTATGAAGAGTGGCTAAATTCACTTGGTTTGTTCAGCTTGGAGAAGAGGAGACTGAGAGGAGACCTCATCGTGGTCTACAGCTTCCTCACAAGGGGAGGAAGAGGGATAGGCACCGAACTCTTCTCTTTAGTGACCAATGACAGAACCCGAGGGAATGGCAGGAAGATGTGCCAGGGGAGGGTCAGGTTGGACATTAGGAAAAGGTTCTTCACCCAGAGGGTGCTGGAGCACTGGAAGAGGCTCCACAGGGAGGTGTCACATCTCCAAGCCTGATAGTATTCAAGAAGAGACTGGACAATGTCCTCAGACACATGGTATGAACTGTGGGGTTGTCCCATGCAGGGACAGGAGTTGGACTTGATGATCCTTGTGGGTCCCTTCCAACTCAGGACATTCTATGACATGATCCCAGTGGCCGAGTTCATGCACCAGGCACTTCAGGCAGGGACTGAGGGTTCATGGCCCAGGGCCATGGCCAGGGAAGGTCCTACTTACTGGGCTGGTGGCTTCAGCTTCTTCCTAATGCCCATGTAAACCTTGGCTGCATCCAGGGGCCACTCGCGTTCTGGCTTGGCACTCTGGGGAAGGAAGTCGTTTGGGTCAGCCCAGATCGGTGCCAGCCCCCTGTCAGGAGGACAGCCACCACTGCTATCCACAGGCTCCCTCACCCTGCCTCTCCTCCCTCCCTTGGGATGCAGATCCATCCCTGCAGCACCCCCTGGTTACCCGCTTCTCCTTGAGCAGCAGCAGCCTCCGGTCCCGGATGACAAAGTAGCGCTCCTGAAACTTGTTCCCCAGCAGCTTGGGGGGCTCCTCACGGCATTTCAGCAGCCCACACTTGGGGGTCTCACGCTTGACACCTGCCCAGCATGGGGAGATGGGGGTCAGGGGGCCTGGGAACACGTGGGGGTGTCTGGGGCATTGCAGGGGGATCCCACCATGGGTCTCAGGGTGATGGCCAGGGCAAGGGAAAGCTCAAGCAGAGCTGTCCCCCTCTGGAGACACCCCTCAGAGCTGGGACCCTTTGTGATTGCCTTACCTGTGAAGAGACAGCTGCCCTCGCCAATGGGGACCTTTCTCACCAGCAGGTATGCGGCGCTGGGCTCTGGGAGCTTGCACCACTGCAAAGCTTGCTCCAGCACCTTCTCTTTGGGGTGCAGGGGCCGCTCTGGGGAGGCAGGGACACTCTCACTGCTGTGTCCACTTCTTTGTGCCAGACCCTGTCCCCACTGCCACTGGCAGCAAGTCACCGCCCTGTACCAAACACCTCCTCACCAGCCCAGCCATGCTGAGAGCATCCTCCCATGCCATCCGCCCATGCTCACCCAGCTCCCCATTCTCAAGGGCCTCAAAGGTCAGCCAGATGTCCAGGCTGGCCGCCACGTTGCGCATCTCCAACACCTGGTTGGTGAGCTCCTCTGCTGTCATCATGGGGGACACCTGGGGCCGGACACACAGGGAGCTGCAGTGGGTGGTGGCAGGATGGGTCCCAGGGACAGGCTGCACCAGGACCCTGCATCCCTCCCACATAGCCCTCCTTTGGGACTCACCTTCAGGGTGACGCAGCAGTCGGGCAACTTCTGCTCCAGGTAAACCTCGATGATGAGGTCCCCTGCCTGTGAGAGCTGAGGGAAGAGTGGGTGGCATTGGTCCTGTGCTGGCATGGATGCTGTGCACATCCCCTTTCCCCAGGGACTGGCGGTGGTGTCCCAGGGAGCTGGGGCTGCTTGTTCCCTGGGCAGGAGCCTCACAGTGATGGGTGAAGGGGAGACAAGTGGGGATAGGTCATTCACTAAATAAATATCTGGTGTAGGACACTGGGGACCCAGAGTGGGCAGCTAGCAGTGTCCCCATCCTCCAGGCAGTTCCACCAGCCCTGGTGTGATGGAGGCCAGCAAGCACATCCCTAGTACCTGGGTGTCCTTCCAGGTGGTGATCAGACTGTTCTCCAGATCCATCTGGGATACCTGGTCCTCGTCAATCTGCCAGAGGAAGGGCGCACAGGGTCAATGTGGAGTGGGATGTGACTTGAGGACACATAGCCAAGACGGAGGGATGCAGGGGAGGCAAAGGTAGGCAGCATGGGGAGATACAAGGGGGGAAGGACAGAAGCAATGTGGAGAACGCTGGCAAGGCCCCTGCAAGAATCTTACATTGAAGATGCTGACATAGTTGTCAATGAGGTCTTCCATCACCTTGACCTCGTGCTCCCCTTTGCCATCAGTCTGGAAAAGGCTGGGTGCAAAGAGCAGCGACAGGTTCTTGGTGCTCATCTGGTTGAGGTCTGCACATTTCTGCACCCTGGGACAGGGAGGCCAGAGGTGAGGGGCTGGTCCCACTCTGGGTGAGGTTTCAGCCCCAGACACCCTCTTCTGCCTCATACAAACTCTCCCGAAAAACAGCTTGTTTTTCCCCAGCTCCCTTGCAGCGGGAACTTCAAGCCGGGCATTTCCTGTTCCCAGGACTTTCAGCTGCCAGCAAACCAGAAAACAGCCCCACCTCATACTCTGAGTCAGTATTTTTCCCTCTTTTTTGACCACTGGCTGAAGTTTACATCCTACAGGGGGGTGTGCCCTACTCTCAAACCTCCTCTCACTCCCTCTTGCTGCAGGATGACTTTGGGAACATTTGAGGTGTCCCATAGCAGCCTGCTCCAGCACATCCCAGCACCAGCTGGGGGGCTGGTGAGGAAGGGCACAGGCACTGGGCTCATCCTGTCTTGCAGGGATGGCAGTCAGCATTCCCCAGGCAGCGGTGAGACCTCACACTGCCGGCCAGCCTTGGGGACCCCGGCTGGACCAGGGGACCCAGTGGAGTCTACCAGGGCCCACAGACCTGTAGAGGTGCCCAATCAGCGCAGCCAGGGTCTTGTGGTTGAGGCGAGGCAGGCGATGAATGAGCTCCTTGTACCGCTCCAGGCGCTGGGGCTTCGAGGAGATTTCTGGAGGGAAGAAAACAAGTTGTGGACCATTTCTGAGTCTGGTGGATGCAAACCTGACATGGCACCAGGGCTGATACTGAGACTCCGTCCTGAAGGATACCAGCCCTGGTGGTCCCCAGCAGGTAGCACAGTGTGGGGGCAAGGGTTGGGTGAAGGAGGTACCTGCAGCCTCCTTCCACTGTGGGTGCAGCTCCAGGGTGAAGACAGGGTCCTCAAGCTCACGGAAGAACCTCTTCAGCACGTCAGTGACATCCTCAATGAAGTTGTCATTGATGCGTAGCTTGACATTGCGGGCATCTCGCCGAAACTCCTCCATCAGTACCTTGATCCGGGATTTGGCCCCATTCTTGCGGTAAATTCCCTCATGCCGCAACCCTAGGGCAGGGACATCATGTCATGGGGGCCCAGTCCTGCCCAGAGAGTCCCCAGTGGGGCTGGTGCACTGAGAGTAGTGTCTCCTGCCCGGACCCCTCAACTGCCGTGTGTGTGCTGAGGGATGCTCTGACCATGACACCACCATGCTGGACTCACCGTACTGAGTGATGAAGGCGATGCAGCTGTCCACGATGATGGGGATGTCCCCCCGGCTCAGCTGCTGATCCCGCAGCGCGTTACCCCGGCCCCCCGCTGATGCCTGGATGTCGGCGTACCATGCCGCCGAGTCCGCCCGTGACAAGCCCTGCAGGTAAAATGTCCTGAGAACGACAAGGGCAGAGAAGAGGGAATGAAGGTTGCCCAGGATGGATGGATTAACCCTCCTGCCCATACGCACAGCCTGGCTCTGGGACAGGCAACAAGGCACGGTCAGGCTGAGCTGAGAGACACCCTGCCCTGACTTCTTAAACTGGAGTCCCCAGTTTAAGAAGGACAAGAAATCACTGGAGTCCAGTGGAGAGCTACAAAGATGATTAAGGGACTGAAGTATCTTTCTTGTGAGGAAAGGCTGAGAAACCTGGGACTGTTCAGCCTGGAGAAGAGAAGCTGAGAGGGATCTTATTTATGGTGGTAAGTATGTCAAGGGTGTGTGTCAAGAGGATGGACCAGACTCTGTTCAGTGGTGCTCAACGCCAGGATGAGGGGCAACGGGCAAAGACTGAAACACAGGAGGTTTCACGTGAACATAAGGAGAAACTTCTTTGCTGTGAGGTACCAGAGCCTGGACCAGGCTGCCCAGAGCGGGTGTGGAGTCTCCTTCTTTGGAGATGTTCAAAACCCATCTGGATGTGACGTTGTGCGATCTGCTCTGAGGGAACCTGATTTAGCAGTTGGGTTGGGCTAGATGATCTTCAAAGGCCCCTTCTAATCACAACCACTCTGTGATTCTGTGAGAGACCCCAGGCTGGAGTGACCTCCCTAAGCCCCTTGGTCACAGTCCTGCTGTCCCAGCAGCATCCTCACCATACGTTTGGGATCAGCACTGACCTATGCATCAGTGTCTTTGCCCAGGCATCCTGCTGAGATTGCTTGGCACATTCCCCATCCTTCCCACAACCAGCACTCACCTTCCCATCTCCACCAGGATCAGCAGCTCTTTCTTCTCTGGGGTGTCCGTGGGGGGAACCAGGCCTGCATTGAGGTGAAAAGTAAAGGGGTCAGAGCCAGGCACAGCCACCCACTACATGGTGCCTGTCTCGTGCTGCAGTGTGGCACTCACTGAGCTCCTGCAGCCGCCGGAGGTTGATGCTGTCCTCAGCCCCGTCATCCTCGGCGGGGCAGATGAAAAGGTGTGCTTTCTGCAGGATGAAGAAGGCCTGCTGCCACCGCTCAGGGTTGAGCATGCACTTGTATCGCAGCTGGCCCACGCGCTGGAACTCGTAGCCCAGCAGGCAGTGACAGCTCATGGGTGTGAACCACTGCGGGATGGAGCAAGAGATGAGCTGGGTAAAGACAGGGTTTGGCCCCCGAGTGCAGACACCCACAAGGCTGGGAGCAGGTCACTGGGGACAATGGGAGCCTCTGCAAAGGGAAGGAGGGTGCCTGCCACAGAGGATGAAGAGCATGGGGAGGTGGGATGAATCGCAGCAGGGAAGCGGGGATGGAGCCCAGGAACCCACCAGTGTCATGGGGTGCCAGGGCTGGGGCTGGCTCACCTTGCCGATGGCGCTGGCCCAGGCTTGCAGGGTCTCGGGCCCATCGGTTCCCAGCTGCTGCACTTTTTCCCCAGTGAGGAAGAGCTCGAGGGTGAAGTGAAACCTGCAGAGGACGAATCAGCTCGAACCTGCACCCAGAGCCAGACCAGCCCATTGCACCAAGCAGGGCACAGTGCTCTGTGTGCCCATGGGTTCTCTGGGCAAGGAGGGGGGCAAGGCTGGGGGTACCTTTCGGTGGGGCCGGGGCTGGCAAGCCCCTGGGCTCTGCTCACACCCAGGGAGATAAGGTCCCCACTCTCGATGTGGCCCAAGGACTCAGTGCATTTCTCTGTCTCAAAGAAGAGCAGGGCTCTCTCCAGGGAGCACCAGGTGCGCTGGAAGTCTGCAGGACCATGGGGTCAGCGGCACTGGGGTGGGTGTCCCACTGGCTGCCCCCTTGGGCTCCCCACACTCACCCTCTTTGCTCTTCTTGACACCAGGGAGTTTGTGGAGGGCCGTGGCCCGGTACAGGTACCCGCTGTGCATCACCGGCTGCGTGATCTCATTGTAGACACCCTCTGGACCTGCTTCCCGTATGTGTGGGCTCCCTGCAGGGAACAGAGCTGAGAGTGGAGCAGGAGCAGGCACCCACCAAAATGTGGGTACTGGGGCAGGCAGGGAGACCCCACTCATGAAGGCATAGGCAAGGGGGTGTGCCAGACATGGGGTTCACTGAAAATGGGCTTCAGAGGAACCCATTGCCTTGCCCCATCCCAAAAGAAGGGTGCAGTGGGGCAGGTCGGTCCCCCAGAGAACCACAGCACCTGCTGCCCTGTCTGTCCCCAGCATTGGGACATGCTGTGGATGGTAGAGGCAAGGAGGAAGCCCCCCTGTCACAGCTAGACGAGGCGTGAGGGTCCTCATTACCTGAGTGGTTCCTGGGCCTTTTGCTCTCCGGTCCCCACCAAAGGTCGGCCCCAGGAGCCACCTCACAAGGGGCAGGGTCAGCCCCCAGCCCAACCTCTGTGGATGAGAAGAACTGCAGGATGGTCTTCAGCAGGGCTGGTCCTGCCACTGCAGTGCACAGTGCCTGGGATGAGACAGGTGACTGTAGGGACCGTGTCCTGGCTCATGGAGACCCCCAGACCACTGTCAGGGGTGCTCAAAGGCAGAACAAACAGGGCACAACCTCCCACCAGGACTGCCAGGCATGGGGCTGTGGGTGCACCCACACAAGCAGGAGGTGTTAGCATGTCATAGCCAGAGCTCTGGGGTGGTTTCCAGCACCCCAGAATCCTGCCTGCACCCTGAGGTGGTCCCTACCTGAAGCACGTCCTCTTGAGTGGTGTAGTGGGGATGGGGCAGGCGGTACCGTCCCTCTCGGTACTTTCGGGAGATGAAGTCCCGTCTCTGCTCGGCACTGGCATCTGGGTAGAGGGCCTCAGCAGCAGGGAGGTGAGCTGCCCAAAACCGGTTGGCTCGGTCATTTCCCAGCATGATGAAGAGCTGCAGGAGATTCCCATGGTCACGGTGAGAACTGGAGCCAACCAGAAGGAGCAGGATGCCTGGCACCCCTGCATCCCAGGGGAGACCGTGGCGGTACTGCCCTGCCTGGGGAAGGAGCCTGGCCCTCAAAAATGCTGTGCCCACCCCAACATCCTGCTCTGAGTGCCTCTACCTGCACGATTTCATTGGACCAGACGCTGGTGTCGAGCTTCAGACTTTGCACCTTGGAAATGTTGGAGCCTAGGCTGCGGTGCTGCCCTGTGGAGAGCAGATGAGTGAGCAGCTGTTGATCCTGCTGGGGAACCAGCACCCAAATCATACCCGTACCACATCCAGCACCCTATCTGCCCAGGAAGACCCAGCCCATGCCCACTGGGAGCTTCCTGTGCCCACTAGGGAGGTGTACTGGCCTGCACATTGCTTGCAGATGACCACGCACAAGTTGATGGATGCCCAGTCAGGACTCTGAGCCCAGCAGTCTGCACAGTATTTGTTGGCTTTGTTGGACCAGATCTTCTCTGCCACCTCATAGTCATAGAGCATCTCGGCTATGGCCTCCTGTAGGGCCTCCATCCACTCCCGCTTCTCCCGCTCCGATTCTGCCACGAAGCTACAAGCACCAGCACAGCCAAAACTCAGGGACCTGGAGCTCCCAACACTCAGGTCCAGCACTCGATTGCATCCCCTACCTTGTCTCACCCAGACACCTGGGGTACCTGAATATTTTGAAGGGGGTGATGAGCTCGAAGCTGCGGTTCTTGGCTTCACGGATGGTGGAGCCGCGCATCTCGATCACGCAGATGCCAATGCCCATTTTAAAGAACTGCAATTCAGAGTGACACTGGTGTTGGCTCTGCAGCACTGTGGCCGTGGTGGACACACCATCCTGGATGTGGCTGTGATTCTGGGGCTGGAACCAGGAAGCTGCACCCCACTCCCATCACTACTCTGCTTGGACCAGTCAGACCTGCCTGCCACACCTCAGCCATCCCACGTGGGCTGACATAAAGGGTTCAACAAGTATGTTATGCCTTGAAATGGAAGGCAAGTTCTGCCCACAGCCCCTGAAACTGGGACATTCAAATATTTCTTTTTTGGGAATTTGAGCCTGCTTTGAGTCAGGCTCATTCATAAAGCAACGCGAGCAAAAACCACAGAGGCTTGATGCTGCTTCGTGCATGCCAGGCAAACTGGAAACAAGGTGACTGGAAAAATACCCCAGCAGGCAGGAGGTGGGATTTCCATGGGCAGTGGGCAGGGTGTGATGGGCTGGCAGAGACCTGCTGCCTCTCACAGGTCAAGCCCACATTGCAGCAGATGTGTTTGTTGGTGATATTCTGGTCACTGATCCACCTGTCCTGTGATGGATTGGGACAATTTGGTGCAACTAAGACTTAAGTGCAAGGCAGAGATGAAGACAATTTGGTAACAGGGAGGATACTGGGAGGAGGTCCACTCCTGGCAGTCCCAGCATCTCAAAGTCCAGGCTCCCACTATGGCTGCCCCGCACAGGATCTCCACCTTCCCACTCCACCGTTCCCTTTCTCCTCCCCATCCTTTTCCTTTCTGCTCTCCCTTTGGCACTGACCCTGGCTAAGCTCTCACCCCCGTCCACCATTGGCACAGCCCTCTGTGCCAGTGGGGTGCCTGGTCTGGCCACCAACCTGCTCGCTCTTGTACAGCCACATCTCAGGCAGGCTCAGAGCTGCGAACACCTTGGACTTCTGGCCCTTCAGCTCCAGGGTGCCTGACTTCTGGCAGTGAGAGGTGTTGGCAGGCCGAGGCCGGGAGCCTCCCCGGTGCTGGTCCATCACCTTCTGCAGCGTGGAGCACCACTCATTCCTCTGGGCTGGGGACCAGGCATGAGGGAGCAGGTCTTAGCCCTTCCCAACAGCCCTAGCATGGAGCAGAGCACCCAGCAGACATGGCAGGGGAGAGGTCCCCTTGCTCATTGTGGCCGAGTGTTTTGGGGTTGGGGTGAGAGGTGCCCACGGGATGCTCTGGCTGGAGGAGGGAGGCAGGAATGGTTCCTTGGGGACTGGTGGGTCCTGGCCTGGGTCTTTGCTTACCCTCGTTCTCAGCACGGAAGACGAAGATACGGTGGCTGGTGCAGACCTGGAACTTGTTGTCCTTGGTGGAGCGAACCTTCTCAATCACAGAGAGTGGGATCACCCCCTTGGGGTAGGGCTCCTGGAACAAGCACGAGACAGGGTCACCCCCCTTTGCCCTTCTTGTGGGGCACCTCCATAACCCAGCCACCCCAGCGCCTGCCTTGCTGGACACACTGACACCATAACCATGGGGTTAAGGGGATATGACAAGGATGCCTGCAAGCTCCTGCAATAGTGGTTGCTCCTGGGCCGTGCATGGTACACATTTCTGCATGGGTGCCACTGATGTGGAGCCAGCCCATCTGGCTGTGCCATGGGACTGGGGCAGCCACCAGTACCTCGCCACAGGCCTAAGAGGGCCATGCAGAGCCCCATGGAAGGATGAGAGGCCGTGGGACAGGAAATGATTGTTGACTCATCCCACGCACGTAACCCGCAGTGCCGGTGTCTGCAGTGAGAAAAGCCCGCCTGTGCAGCACAACCCCACATCCCCTGGGTGCTCGGTTGCATGCTGCCTCATGCACCGCCCAGGGAGCACCTGCAGCTGAGCAGGAGCTGAGCATTCCAGTAGGGATGGTTCCACGGCTGGGACCCAGAGATCCCCTATTTACATCCAGTTCCAGGGCCTGTGAACTGGCAGGGGCCCCCTTGCCTGCTCCCTGTTGGCAGAGAAACCCTTACTGCTCTGGGCTTCTTATGGTATGGGGCTGTGCCCAGAGGCCCGCAGGCACAGAGCGCATGGTCACTCTGCCCTGGCAGTGGTAAAGCAATGCTGGCTCCTTCCAGAAGGAGGACAAGGGGAGGAAAAAGGGATATGGCAGCTCATGTGGTGACAAGTCACCATGCTCATGTGGCATGGCGCAGCCTCCCTGCTCTGCCCCTTCGTACCTTGTCACTGCTGAAGTACATCAGGTTCTTCCCATCAAAGCGGACGTAGCGCCTCTGGAAGACATAGTTCCTGTTGGGATGGCAGAGAAATGAGGCTGTTGGGAAGGGGACAGTCCCCCTGAAGACCACACATCTGCTCATAGACACCCCTTTCCCCAAGGGTGGCTGCATGGAGACCCTTGCAGCACAGCTGAGGCATCCAAGAGGGTCCTTGAGCCTCCTGTGGGGAGGTCTGGTTGCCCCAGTAGCCTGATGACCAGAATGCCCACCTCACCAGCCTTGTCTGAGGGGGCTTTACCCTTGGGGAGCATGCCACAGGTGGGCACGTACCCCTGCGGGGAGAGCTTGTCCAACCAGCCGCTGAGCATGGTGGGTCTGGGCTCAGAGAGAGATGTGAAGCTGGCGTAAGGGGAGATGGTGAGGTCATCCAGGACCTCGTCTGGGTAGAGATGGGCTGCCAAGCTGAATGAGGCACCCTCAGCCCGCGGTGCCTCCACAGTGGAGTAGCCTTCCGTGTCGTTCTGGACTATGCGGTTGATGAGCCGGGACCGGATCTCCTCGTCCTCGCTCCTTCCTTCGCTGCTGCACTCACTGCTCATCCTGCAAGAAATGAGGCTGTGGGAGTGCAGCTGTGGCAGCATGGCTGCTCACCATGCGGCATCTAAGTCAATGCCATCCATCTGGGGATGTGTCATGCTGCTCCTGACTTCATCCTGAGCTCCTCAGGGCACCCAGTGATGTGGGTGTTTGCATCTCCATGAGCAGGATAGGACAAGGGCTCAGTGCTGATGAGCCCTGTGGCCACCTGCAGCCTGAGGCTAAGCCAGTCCTATGTGATGGCAAGGCTGGTGGTAGCTGGCAAAATGGACTTCCTCATCTTGGGTAATACCACACGGGTCACCACACATCTCCAAACCCTTTGCACCACCTCCCTCTCCTCTTGACACCTCAGGCAGCAAACTGAAGCCAGGCAGCCCCCCTGCCCACATCCTCCTCCCTGCTCTGCACTCACCCCAGGTCCCTCCCCACCAGGGGTCTCAGCCTGTCCTCTCTCTCCACCCCTCCAGCATTCATGGCACGGGGAAGGCCCTTCTGCCACAGCAGCCTCCCTCTCCCTCTCGCATCCAGCTGAAATGTTTTGCAAAGGGACTGGGCTGGTAGAGTTCCTGCATCTATCTCCTTTTCTTGGGAAGTCACGCTGAAACCCCCAGCCAGGCCTGGTGTGACTGTCCAGCCATAACAATAAAAGGAAACTGTAAAAATAAACTGCTAAGCCTGCCCCTTCCCCTCAGCCCTCTCAGTCAGATGTTTCTCTTTCCCTGAAAAGGAAACGTGCTGGAAAATGTCTGACGGTTCCAGGAGCTCACAGAGGAGCTGACCAGGTGCAGTGGTGATGGGCAGGAACAGAGTCACGGCAGTGTCTGCTGCTGACAGTGGGATGCCCCAGCACCAGGAGGAGAGCACCTGTGCCACTGGGTCACTTGTGGAATCCAGCACCTGGACAAAGAAAAGGCTCCCAGGAAAGGCAGCGAGGAGGGTCTACGCCCCATCAGCTTCTGTCTGAGAAGGGTGAGTGATGTGGGGAGGCTTCTGAACTGGTGAGCAGCATGACAAGGTCAGAGAGGCATCTCCTGGCCACCACCACTTCAGTCACAGGAGCTGAGCACCATCATAACAGGGAACTCAGCTGGAGCAGGGTGCAGAACCGTATGGGAAAGTGGCTGATCTGTGGGACTCCTCACCATGGGTAATTGTAGATGGAGAAATTTATGGAGGAGAAACCCACTGGCAGCTACTGAATATGAGAAACCATCTCCAGATTACAAGTCCATGTGCTAGAAATGCTTTTGGACCAGGAGAATGACCCCAAACACCTCCCCTCATCAAAAACTCTCCAAGCACCTGGTTTGAGCAATGCCTCATCGTGGGAGCCAAGGCATTGCACAGATCTGTGCTTTGACCCTGGACAGGCACCTTATGAGGCCGTCAGATGTCCCTGAGCCATGTGAGACAGAAGCAAGACCTGAAGTCTGCCTGGGAGGATATTGGGCTGGAGCCACCCAGGCCAGGGGTCAGCTCCGGAGAAGCGGGCTGGTGTATGGGGCTGAGGAGGCGGGTGGAGAGGGAAAATGGTCTATTTGGCTCCAGTGTCTGCAAGAAAGACGAGAAGTGGCCATGGGTGGCTGGGAGGCTCAGAACAACATGAAAATTGCTATTTAATTAGAATAACAGAGTCTTGGCAGAGTGGTTTGTCTGGCTGGAGTCCCAGCCCGGTGTCCAGCTTCTTCAGGATGCACTGGTCAGGGAATAGGGTGGCTGGAGGAGTCTGTATGTCATAGGTGGACATCAGTCTTGGGTGACAGAGACAAGTGGGAGACAGACCCACTGAATGGGTCAGGGCAAGAGAAAAAGGGAAAAAAAAAATCCATGAGATCCCCTTCCCGAGCCATGATTTACAGCTACTGAAACCAAGAGGAACTGGACGACGAGCAGCATCTGGCAGGGACAAGCAAAGCCCATGGCCTGGCCAAAGCGAGATGTCTCAGCATCCCAGGAGCGTGCCAAGACCCAAGCCATATCCCAGCTCTGTCCTTGAGGACAGTGTCGGTGGAGGAAGCCTCCAAGCAACAAGCCTGCAAAAGCCGAGTCATCTCTCTTTTCAGCTGGTATCAGGCAGTGAAGACATCTAACCTTAGGGCCAAAGGAGACCCCAGGGCAAGGAGAGGCTATTTCCAGGTATTTCCAGGTCAGCTGAGCCAGAAGGGTGATGCCTGAGGTACACCAAGTTGGGGCAGTCTCAGTCCATCAGTCCTCATGTGAAAGAGCTGGTGGAGGATGGAGGATGGGCAATGGAAGAAAGGGATCTGCTGGTGGTGAGGGGACCAAGGAGCTGCTGGTGGATCTGGTTACTTCAACTGGGGGTCATGGGCCAGACAAGCAACCTGCTGGTGGGCAGCTGGCAGTGGGTAGAGAGACAGGAACAAGCTACCAAGGACACACCATCCCCAATATTTCTTTTTCTGCAGGGGAGATGCCTTGGGGTGTGAGGAGAAGCAGTCCACGTAGCTGAGGATCATCTCATCATGGGTCTCGATGCAAACCAGGGCAAGGGCCACCACCCTCACCATGATGCCTGAGAAGTTGTTGTCTGACCCAGTCCCCCGAGCTCTGTGGGGTGACACGGACACTGCCATGCCAGTGTCTTCCTCCTGCTGAGACTGATGTCTGAAGCAGGGCAGTTGCACCAGCATTGCAAGGGGCTGAGCATTGCCAGCTCGGATGAAGGTGCTCAGCATCAGGGAGGGCAAATCCCACCCTATGCTCCAGGCTCTGCTGGACCCTCAGAGACCTAGATCCCAGTTTTAAGGGGAAATTCACATTCCTCTTCCTGTTTGCTGAGGATATCTTGTGCTGGCTGTTGGTTCTGTCCGTGTCTAACACTGGCACTGGATGCTTACGTCCCAAGCCAGAGACCAGAGTGGTCCGGACAAAATTACCCCAGAACAGGTGAGAGGGGGTATCTCAGGTAGGAGGAAGATAATTGTGCCAAAGGGGTAGGAGGGCCTCTCTGAAGTTTGGAGTGGGAAGTATTTCCCAGAATGGGGGTGTTGGTGGGCTGCAGGAGATGCTCATAAGATCCCCAGTGGCCAGGTGCCAGCCAGCAGGATGAGTAACTGGCGGAACTGGAGAAACACCATTGCTGAAGGGTAGGATTGGGAGGTCCCACAGAGGTCCAGGGCTGGCTGGCTCAACAGCTGAGCAGGAGCCCATAGCTCTGCTCCAGGGGATCGTGGTCAGACTGGTGAGGCTGCTCTGGGGAGGAAAGTGTTGGAACAGCTGGCCAATGGGATCCATGAGCACAAAGCAAAATGTCTTCAAAGGCTTTTCTGCTTCTTGTTTAACCTCTCACATTCCCCATCAGGTTAGTTCTCAGGCTGGGAGAAAAAAAACTGTGAACACCTGCTGGTGTGCCTATCCTGACTCTTCTCAGCAAGCCCAGCCTGCGAAGTCCCTTCTGGGTCCAGGGCTGCAAGTGCCTGGCTGATGCCCTTGGGATGCTCTGGATCCCAGGCCCTTGGAAGCTGCTGGATGGGGACCGTGACCCATGGGCCAGCACTCAGCCCTGCTCTGAATGGCTGGTTTGGAGGCTCCATGGCAAATTTCAGTATTTCTGGCTACAGAAATGCTGTTACCAGGTATTTGCAGCTCCTACCCATGGCCCATCCCGGCTCTCATCTGGCTGTCTGTGGCACTTGATCAGGCCACGCTGCAATGACTTGCACCCAGGGCAGGAGAAGGGCTGGACCAACCAACACTGAGGCCAGAAATGCAGGGGGATGGGGATGCACTGGCCGGTGAGGCCACGGGCAGAGCTGAAGGACACCAAGCTGCAGCTTGCCTCCTCTCTAAGCAACACAGGAAAAGGAACCCTCCCCGTATGAAATGGGAAGCACAGCTTTCCTTCCTCTTTCTGAGATGCTATCAGGAGTTATGGAAAGAACATTTCAAAAGCATTTTAAAGGTGCTCCTCACAACCCCACTGTCCCTCACTGTGTGACAGATCAGCAAGTGCTGATCTGATGATGCTGGGGCCTTTGGAGCTTGCACATCCCTTCATCTAGAGCTTGGACCCATCGTATTTCCGAGCAGGCCCTGTCCCCTGTAGCGTTTCCCTGCTCCCAGTGGCCAAATCCCAGCTCTGCCCAGTGTTCAGGTGCCCAGTGCCACTGCCCCAGCTGGGCACCCAGAGCATGTCTTGGCCAGCACTGTCCCCCTGAGAGCCACTCACCAGCACAGCTCCTTCTCATGTCTGAGCCCATTGGCTCTTCTGGAGGCTGCTGACCTGATCCCAGATGCTCCTGATTGGCTCTAGGGTGGGGGAAAAGCCCTCATCACCTCTCAGGCTGTCCCCAGGTGTGTCCCCTGTCCTCCTGGTATGCAAAACCCAGCCCCTGAGCCCAGCCCAGCCCCTGCAGCCTGGAGGAGGTGGTGCCTACCTGCGTGGTTCTTGCTCCAGGTCCAGCTCAGACACTGCCTCATAGCTGTGATTGGAGGACACGCCAAAACCCTGGCAGGAGAGATTGGTTACGTCTCCTCTCCCCTTAGCCTGTGACACCCATTCCAGCAGCAATGCTCAGCCAGGCACTGCTGGGCACCATGGTCTCACCAGCTGCAGCTCCCTACTTTGCAGCAGCTGGTGGGATGCAGAGTGACAGCAGGGGACAGCCACCATCCCCAATGTCTCCTCTCACCTTCTGTTTCTGGGCTGGGGCTACCTGCCCAAAGATAGTCTCGCTGTAGGGGCTGATGAGCGGCTCACCGACCTCTGTGGGCAGAGACATGGGAGGGAAAGGCAGTCAGCAGTGGCAGGACTGCCAAACCTGGAGGGAGACCCCCCCACCAAGCCCATCACAATGCACCCCAACGTCCAGGGCAATCGGCACAACAGATGTGCCAGCCCAAAGACCATCCCAGCCCCAGAGCGGGGCAGAAGTACTGGGCAGGATCTGGGGGGGAAGGGAAGGTGTGTGGATGTCCCCCTCACTCCCCTTCCTTGGGGACAGTGGGATGTTCCCACTGTACACTGGTGGCGTGGGGGCTCTCACCTGGCTTGCTGGGGGGTCTCTGTGGGATGGGGGGCAGGCCCCCGCCAGGCCAGCTGGGACTGCTGAAAAACAGGAAAGGAGTTACTGCGGCTGGGGCAGGGTGAGAGCCTGGGGCATTCTTCCACCTTGTTTTCCCACCTGGCTTACACAGGCCGGAGGCTGATCCTGACCGGGGGTGAGTCCAGATTTATCCCCCCTGGGATGTGTAGCATCCCCTCTGTGCTCCCAGTGCCCTCCTTGTTCCCTTCTCCTCCCCACACTGGGACCTGCTGGGCTGTGTCTCCTGGGGCTGCCAGGCATTTCCTATCCCAGCTAGACCACCTCTAACATCTCCTGCATTGTTTCCAGCACCAGCCATCCCCAGAGCCCTCAACCACCCCCTTACCACGCTGGGGACTCCCAGCCCTGCTAGTTGGGTGGACAGAGGAGGGGCAGCTGATTCTCCCCCAAACCTGAAAGAGCCATCCGGCACCCAGATCCACCGTTTTGGCTCAGAGGGACCCCAGCTGCCCTGCGGGACTGCTCCACATAGAGCCTGGGGAGGGCATGGGGAGGGTGGCGAAAGGGGCTTTGTCAGCACCCGGAGGCAAGCAGGGCCAGGCTGAGGATGGGGCCCTGGGGGTGGGTGTTCTCTGGCTGCTCTGCACCCCCCTCTGCTCCCCCAGGGTGAAGGAAAGCATCTGCTTACTTGTGCTTGTCGTCCGGCTGGGTCAGCTCCTGCAGGGCCAGAACCATGGGCTGAGCAAGAGCCCGACCCTGGGGACCATCCTCCCCTCCTGAGTCTTCAGCGGGGGCCGATGGGGGCTTGAGTCCTTCATAAATGACATTGGACACCATCTCCAGCCTGCCGTGCCCTGAGCCCGGCTGCGAGGCTGCCCTGGGGCATGGCGAGGGTTCTCTCTTGACTGGGGCAGCTGGGGCAGGCAGGGGAGGACTGGATGCGGGGTGACCCTCCATCACGCTCCCAGGGCCGGGCTCGGCTGCAGGGACCCTGTGGCTGAGCCGTGGTGGGACAGACGGGGCGGACGGGGGGGATTGCTCCGGTGCCTCCAGAGCTTGTCCATGATCTGGAGCTGGTGGCGGGGCTGTCTCCTTCTGAGCATTTTCCCGTGCTCTCCGCCGGGATGCTCCCATGCCCATGGCCACAGTCCCTCCTGGGCCACCTGGCAGCGCTGTCCTGGGCTCTGGACTCTCCAAATCTGTGGAGCTCTCCCCTGGCACAAACCCCTCCAGTACCACAAAGGCTGCAGGCGTCCTGTCACTGCCCGGGCTGTGTGCTGGCACTGTGGTGCGTTCCAGTGGCGTGGGCACCAAGCCCTGCTCCGGCTTCAAGCGAGGGAAAATCGTCCTCGGTTTGGGAACCGGCTTCACGATGGGAGGAGCAGGGTCCTTCTCTAGAGGCGATGACTGGGCGGGCGCAGCAACGCGCTGCTGTGTCCCAAAGGCATCAGTAGCCCCTCCTGGCTCTGCTTTCATGGCATCCTTGCCCGTCTGAGGGGCATCCAGGACCTCGGAGGCTTGGAGATGGGTGTCTCCTGCTTCGGGTCCCCTCTGGGATTGAGTGAGCATCCGTGTCTGCTGCACCAAGTTCAGGATCCTTTTGCGGTGACCAGTGGCGGTGATGCCAATCCGCTGCAGGTGGTCCACATCCAGCAAGATGGCGTCTCTGGCCACATGGTACCCTTGCTGCTTAAAGACATCTTGGTACTTCTCCAAGTGGATGGTGGCCAGCCAGTCTGCGATATCAGAGTCAGGGCTGCACGGGGAGCTCATGGCCCTGGGGTGCCCCCACCACGGATGCTCAGCCCACCATCTGTGGAAGAAGGAGACAAAGGGGGTGAGAAGGGAGCAGGAAGGGACAGGGGGTTTCAGCTGCCATGAAGGGCACAGACCTTGTGGGTGGGAGAGCAGGATACACCCGAAGGTCCCTCTGTGCAGCGGTTCTCCCTGGAGTCGCTCACCTCCTAGCTCAAGAAGCCAGCATCCTGTTGTTCCTCAGCCTGAAGCCTCTCTGCCCCTCCCCAGAGCTGCCGGATCCTGGCCCCGCTTTGTCGGCGAGGCTGTGACCTGAGCCCCGGCAGGAACTGAGTGGCTGGGGGCTCACGGGGGAGTGGGTGGGCAAGCAGACACCGGGTGCTGGGGCACCTCCCGTGCATGGGGCGGAGCGGGAGGAGGACAACAGCCAGGGGGTGTCCCAGCAGAGGGGCTGCCTGAGGCAGATAACGGAGAGCAGCTGGGCCCCTCCCAGGGGACGAGCTCCTGTGCCGGCCAGCACGGGGAGGGCTCTGCGTCCGGAAAGGCCAGACCATAATATCTCTCTCTCTTGCTACTGGTGAGGGCATGGGAGAGGTCAGCATGACTCACGGGCAGGCAGAAGGGGGACAGCCTCCCACCCCCCAGCCAGGACAGGCCCCCCCGCGCAGCCCCGCTGCCAGCACCCACTGCTTGCGATGGAGGGGCATGGCCTGGGGCTCACACTCAGCATGGTGCCCACCCGCTGGGTCCCTCATCCCCAAATTATTTGCTGGCCCAGCCTCGGGGCAGAGCTGCGGGCTCTCTGCACGATGCCGAGGGCCTTTTTCCCATGAATCATGCTCCTCCGCACTAAACCATCTGTGCTGACTGTGCTGCCACTGGGTCTTTTTCCAGTTCCTCCATTTCCCTCTATTGTTCGGAGCAGGCTTCCTTCCTGCTGACTGCACGCTCCCACGCATCCCCTGCCCCCTCCCACGGGACAGCCGGGCCAGGATCCATCCTACACGAGCCCGGGGCCCCAGCACAGGCATCTGCCTGCTCCCCACCGCTGCCTGCGCAGGCTGGGGTTGCATGAGCGGCATGGGGAAGCATGGGCAGGCTGGCATGGTGGCAGAGGCGGTGGTGTCCCTGGGAGCACGTGGCAGGGGATGCTGTCAGCGAGCATGTGTGAGTGTGGGGTCTGCGTGGTGGGTGTTTGTTGGGGGCTCCTCGTGGGGTGAGTGGCTGCTGAGCGGCGTGCGTTGAGGAGGGACGGCCGCGGCAGCAGCTGGCTGAGAATCTGGGGGAGCAGGGCAGGGGGACATGGCAGCTGGAAGGCTGCCTGTTGATGTAAGACATACACAAACGGCTGAGCAGGGGGGTATGGAGGGTGATGTCCTATACCAGCATAGGCTGGGTGTCTCTGGCACAGGGTTCAAGGGCTGTACCCACTTCTGCTCAGCAGCCTGGTGTTGAAATGGGACAGTTTCCCCCTTTCTTGCACCTACATCACCTGAGGGATCTGTGGCCAGTCTTGCCCGCTGCCTGTGCCCGTGGGCGGTGGCACTTCACAGGGAGATGGACGCTGTCCCGGTCCCTGCAAACTCATGTGGAGCAGCCGGTGCAGTGGGCTGGAAGTGGGTATGGACTGCTCCAGTCCTGGACCTTCCCCCCATCCCTCCGTCTGTCCCATCTGTCCCTTGCCACCCTCGGGGTTCTCCCTCACCTCTTGTGGTCCACGGTTCCAGCGGAGCAGCATGGTGGCAGTGCCGCTGTGGCCTCCTCGACCACCCTGCTCTGGGCTCCAGGGTGATGCCAAGACGTCCCCGGCGCACACAGGGCTCAGCCTGTGGGCAGGGGCAGGCAGCCCTGCAGGAACTGCTGCGGGTGCAGGCAGCCTTCGCAGCACCCAGCCCACGCCTCCCACTGCCGGTCCCTCCTCTGGGCCAACCCTCCAGCCCCCATCCCAGTCCCATCCTCCTACCCTGCCCATTCCTGGGCATGCTCCTGCTCCATGCTTAGCCCTTGGCCAGGCTCTGCCCTCCTTTGGGGGCTGCTCCCATCCTCCCTGCTCCTTCTTTCACTTTCCCAGCAAGGGTTCTCCTCCCCACCACAAGCCCTTGGACATGCATTGCCATGGGGCAACCAGGCTTCTCTGAGACCCCCCACCCTGAGGGAGGTCTTTGAAGTGCTTGGGTGCATTAGGCTCTATCTGCCGTTTCTGCCTCTGGCTGCAGGAAAGAGGAGATATTTGCTATCTACACCATGGCCTGGGACGGGGCAGGGTGCAGGTGTGGGGAAAGTGCTGCCAAAAATGAGAAAACATGCTAAAATGTTCATGCTGGTGAGAGGATGTAGGAGGGCTGGCACTGGGGCTCATTGGGTGAAATGTTGGGAACACTAATTCCTCCCGGTGCTGCAGGGATGCAGGGATGCAGGAACCCATCCCACTGCCAATGCCCCATGACAAGGGGGATGTGGAGTGAGCTGAGGGGCGGGATGGCAGTGGGGTCTGGGATGGCAGGGGGACACTGGGAGAGTTTTTCTCCTGTAAAGAGCCTATACTTTCACCACTGGCCAACCCAGGTGCCTCTAACACAATGCTTTTTGCAAGACCCCCGTGGGGCTGGCAGTTAAGTCTGGCTCAGCTGTTACCCAACCTCTCACATGGAGGATGTCCGAGGCTGGTATCACACAACACCCTTATCTGCTCCTGATGGCAAAGATGATAACCACTCCCTGCCCCCTGAGGATCCAGCTCCCTGGAGACCCCTTTGCTCCAAGCCAGGCTGGTCCCTGCCTGCCCCAACAGCACCCCCAAAAGCCTTCTTGGGGGTGGGAGCCACTTGTGCAGGAGCCACCCTGCACAAGTCTCTGTGCATGCAGCTAGGTGTGGAACGGCAGCTTCTCCTTATCGCGGCCTTGCTCCTACAAAGCAGAAGCAGAACTCAGCAACAGCCCAGCATGGCTTTTGCCTTCCTCCCTTTTCCCCATCAGCTGCTTTGGAGGGGGGTGACGCATCCCCAGGGCTGACGATGGCAGAGGTGGCCCCATGGATCACCCTGTAGATGGGGTGCGGAGATGGGGTGCACGGGGACCCTCAGGGTGTGCAGGGACCCTCTGGTGCTGCACCATGGACTGTGCCATCCCACTGGGCTTCCACCTCTGCCCCTTAGAGGAAACTGTTTGGGTAAATATAAGCACCCACTGCTCACAGGAAAGGTGCTGAGGTCTGCAGTGGGAGCAGCTGGAGGGGTAGAGTAAAGGGTGTCAGTAGCGCTGGTGGCAGCCAGTGTGCCATTGGTGCTGGAGGCATCAGCACCAGTGAAGCAGACTCCTGCATGGGGCCAGATCCTGGTTCAGCACTGTCTGGCTCCCTCCAGCACCTCTACAAACCCCTCATAACTGCAACCTGCTACTGGGAGTGGTGCTCCTCCTGCCTGCCAGGAGGGCAGAGGTGGGCTGCTGGGGAAGAAAATGTTGTCTCAGGGTAGAAGGGACACCCTGGGACATTCCCAGAATGGCATGTCACAGTCCCATCTGGTGGCCCGGCGTGGCCAATACCAGGGCCCAGTTGCCACAAGCCACATCCTGATGGCTGCTGACAGGCCAGTTCGGTGCAGAAAACACTCTAACCTGCTCCATTCTCCCTCCACTACCACCTAAGTGCCAGGATTGGGGTTCAGTTACCCTGGCAGGGTGGAAACCCCTGCTCAGGCACCTCTGCTGAGCCCCGACACCCAGTTCCTGATGGTGACTGCCCCTTCCCAGAGCCCAGCCAGGAGGACAGCCCAATCGGGACACCCCCAGCCATGGGAGCACCATGGGGCCAAACAGCTGGCACGGGGCCATGCTGGAGGGGACCAGAGCACTGCGGCGTGACAAGGCACAGTGTGGCACCGACATGTGTGACGTGTGTGCTGCAGCTTGAGTTGTTTCCTGAGGGCTTCCTGTCGGCCCACTTTCTGCAGTGCAGGTTTCAAAGGCTCTGTTTGATCTCTTTGGTGTCTGCCAACCTGCTGATGCAATCTATATTTAGACATTTGCCTCCTCGGGCTGAGGCAGAGAGCCCTGCTGTGACTAGCGGTTCACACAGCAGGAGGGTTTTGCCTCCTCCCTGGAGGAGGATCAGAAAAGACCTCTTGGTCTGGGGGATTTGGCTTCGTGAAGATGCCAGCAAAGGCTGGAGGAAGGAAATATCAAAGCGAAGGTTGGATCCTTCCAGCACATTGGCCTGTGTGGTCCTTCACCTTTCAGGGCAGCACCCATGATGACACTGGCCCTCAAGGTCGACATGCCCAGATGCTCATCCATCCATGCATCCATCCATCCATCCATCCATCCATCCATCCACGCATCCATTTTTCCCTCCTTCCCTCCCTCTATCCCTCCCTCTATCCATTCATCCCTATCCATCAACCTTTGCTGCACCCCGGGGCAGCCTTTGTTTTAACCTTTAGCTCTACCCATGCTGGATTATGCTGGAGGATGTGTACTGTGATGCAGGAGAATCTCTTGGGAGCAGAACAGGGTGAGGGACACTCAGGGCTCATACGTAGAGGGAAAATACCATGTAGGATAGCTGGAACTGTGGGGCTGCGACTGAGCCCAGAGCATTTTCTGGGGTATGGTAGAGAGCTGAGCCCCTGGGAGGGCTTGGTGGAGGAGTGGGGAGGGGGAAGGGGGAGGCTCTTGGGCTTGGAAATCTGCTGGACCTCTCCAGGCAAAATCCCTGCTGAAGGACAGTTCATGAGATAAGATGGGCTGCTGGAGGGGTTCCTGCTGGGGTCAGGGTCCCAGTGTGGGTGGTGGGGGTGAGTGAGAGTTGCTCAAGACCTCTCCATGAGCTCAGGAGATGCAAAGCATGAGATCTGAGGGATGGGGCCACATCCTCCTCCAGTGGGGGCATATTTGACACTGGCAGAACTGGAGTGAGCTGCAGAGCTGTGTGCAGGAGGGACAGAGGGCCCATGCCACGCTCCCCCTGTCCCCCATCCATCAGGCTGCTGGCTGACATCACTGACTCTGGGCTAATCTCTTGTCCAGCAGCAGCTTCCCGTTTCCTTTCCAATCTCTGTACCGAGGGGCGGCTCCTTTATGCGAGGGGCCTGGCAGGAAAATCCATCCAGCTGGGCTCCCATGTGGGGCTGCAACCCCTGCGTGTCTGACCCTCACCCCGCTGGGCTGCGGGCCACCCACTCCCTCAGCATCCTGCCGAGGGCACCCGGGGGGGCTCTGGTCCCCTGGCACCCTGCCTGTCCTCTCCCTCCCTCAGGTGCTTGGGGGATGCTGGCGTATGTCTCCCTTCCTGTGGAACCCGACAGTAGCACATGGGTCAGTAACAAATCACCACGTTGGGGATCCCAGCACCCCATGGGGTCTGGGCCAGCCCCCTCCCCAACCCCACAAGTTTCACCCTGCTCTCTGGCCAAGGCAATGCCAACTGCTCTTGTCCTCCCCATGCACCCGACGCCACTGCCATCGGGTCATTTTGGGCAGCATCCTGGGAATGGGAAGGGATGAGGCTGCTTCCCGCAGCACCAAACCCATCCAGGGTGGTCTTCCCCCCAGCACCCTGCAGGCTTGGGGTGCCAGTGGGCTTTGGCCCATCAGGACAGCACCCAGGGGTGTTTATCCCCCTTGCTCTGACCACAGTTCCCTGCCCAGGTCTGCCGCGATTATTTCAAAGTGTTTCATGGGCAATTTGGGGCTGGGATGTATCTTTTCAGAGGTAAAATCCTCCGTGCTGCGGGTGCCCTCTGTCTGCTGGCATGATGGGAGCAGCACAGGACAGGGTGGGACTGGTCACCTTGCCGTGAGCCCTGTGTGGGAACCTGCACATCTCCTGCCCTTGGGTTTTCCACATTTTTCCTGCAGAGCTGGCTTCTTGCCCCTGCTCTGTTTGAGCCTCCAGCCCAGCTGCAAACTGTGGGAGTTAGCCGCCCCAAGGGCCAGGACCTCCTCTCGCCTCCCCAGCACTCTCTGCAGCGAGACACATGCGTGTGATGTCCCCCTGGAGCAATGTGGGGGCCATACGTGACCTAACGAGACGGCTAAAGGGGGATGTGAGCATCTGTGCCTGGGATGCTGGGGTGGGTGTCCGGATGAACTGACAAGGAGAAGCTCAAGGTGTAGGGAAAGCAAACACAGGGCAGCAGCACCCACAGCCTGGGGCAAAGATGCAGGGGGCTCGAGGTGAGCAGGGAGTGTGAGGCTGAAAGGGTCAGATAGGCTCCAAAATCTGCAGTGGGAAGTGGTTCTGGGCAGGCTGAAGTCCTAGATACTTCCAGGGGCTTGTCCCACCACTGCCTGGGCAGAGCTCTGGCTGTGTGGGGGCCACCACATCCCGGCCGTGTTCTCCAGTCTTTACCTTGCTGGGACAGGTCTGGAGCTGAGCATCCCAGCACTGTCGGCAGCAATGGCCCCATTCACATTGGCCTTGTACAGGTCAGGCTTAGCCCCATCTGAAGCAGGAGCCCAGCAGCCACAGGCAGCCTCGGAACGTGGGGGTGAACGGGTGGGTGGAAAATCCAGCATTTGTCAGCATATTCCCCCAGCGGTGTCTGTCTAGACTGACTTCCCGTCGTCCGGCGGAAGCTGCCTCATGCCCACGCACACTCACCCACATGCATGTGGGGGTGTGGAGTCCAGCATCTGCCCTTCTTGCCCCACTGCCAGCCACCTTGCTCCCTGCTGAGGGGCACCCCTGGGTGCTGGGACTGCCCCCCTGGGTGCTGGGACTGCACAGCTGGACTGGCCCCCAGCACCGACCCAGGACCTGGTGTGTGGACAGCCTTAGAGTGGGATCAACGCCAGTGTCCTCATTGTCCCGTGCCAACCCGAAGCTCTCTCGCACACACACCAACCCCTTTATTGTTGTGCCAGAAACTACAGCAGTGGGAAACACTGAGAGTGGGGACAGAGGCTGCCCAAGACGCCACTGCCAGGACAAGCCCACCCAAACACCACATGGGGAAGGGATCCCCAGAACCAGCTGGGCTGGACCCAGCCTGCAGAGTTGAGTCTGATGCCCAGGAGAGGACTTGGGATGGGGCTTCCTGAGATGGCGGGGTGGGTCACACAAAGCCCAGGAGGGCTTGGTGGGCTGGAGTGGGTCCAGTCTGATCATGGGGCTGGCAGAGCAGGACCTTGGGCCAGAGAGGGTTTGTCAAAGCCCTGTGCTGCTACAAAGCCTGGGCAGGACCCCCATAGACTCCTCTTTCTGGACTTTTGAGGTCTTACAGTGGCAAAGGGATATCCTGGTGCCAGGAAAGCTCCTACCCACCCCATGAAGGGTTCCCTCTCTCTTGCCTTGCCCAGCCTCTCCTTGGGGCACCTACTCCCCTGACAGTTCTACCTCCTGCCTGGGGACATGTCCACGGGCCACCATGGGTGCAGGGGGGACCAGGTTGCCCATCCTCTTTCTTTCAGCCCCCATGCTGCAGGTTCCCATGGAACAGTCCCCTGCTGCCCAGGTAGGGGGGTCTATGATGAAGGAGTTGGAGGGAAGACATGACTATTGGGGTGCAGGGGGACAAATTCCCACCCATATCCCCTGACTTCCAAGCTTCAGTCACAGGGGGGTCCCACATGAGAGGGCTGTGGCAAGGGCTCAGGCCTCGTGGTCACTGGTACTCAGGTGGTCCTCGGGCAGGCCCGTCTCGTCGATGTTCTCTAATGAGTCGGCATGCTGCACTGAGAGCTCGGTCAGGCTGACACTGGGCAGTGTGTTCTGCTCCGGGTACACCCAGGGCTTGTATCCAGGGTCATGCTTGCGTTTCCACTCTGGGTACTTCAGCCCAGCCTTGTAGATCTTCTTCATCGCCTGCGGGCAGAGTTGGTCCAGCCCATCACAATATCCCAAGTCCCCGGTGAGGGTCCAGCCACCCCAGTCTGTGGGCACAGCTCCCAGCTCCCACATTGCTTGCTTTTTGGGATGCTGGGAGGGAGTGGAGGCCTGGCTTGGACCACACAGCCCCAGCAGCATGCCCAGTGCATGTCCTGTGAGCCCTGGGTCACCCAGCACCCGTCCTGTGAGTCTTTGGTCACTCAGCACCCATCCTGTAAGCTCTGGGTCACCCAGCACCCATCCTGCCCCTACCTAGGGGGATACTTTGGGGCAGCTCATCCCTGATGACTGTGCATCCCACCGCTGGCCACGCACCCTGCTTACCTTCGGTGCCACAAACTGGGAGACGCGGTTCACCACCCACTTTGGCAGCGACCCTGCAAGAGCCCAAAGCCCCATCACTCAGCCAGCCTGGGCCAACCCTAGAGGAGGCACCATCAGCCTGCAGTTTCCTGTGCCAGGCTGGGCACCCCCAGGGCTGATGGCACCTGCCCCATGCAGTGCTCTGGGAGGGGACCCCCTTCTTCTCTGGGTTGTCCCCACTTCCCAGTGCCCTTTAGACCTCTGGGTGATGGAGAGCCATGGTGGGTGAGCTTTGGGGATAGAATGAGACCCATCTCCAAGGAGGCATGCTGCACCCTCCCCTCCCGCTGGCACTCACCGCGAGGGTCCACCTGGGTGAGATAATAGAGGACGCAGGCGCCGGCACCATTCGCCTTGATCAGGTAACCTGTCTGCAGGGACACGGCCCTCACAAAATCCTTCCGGGGTGGGTATTTCTGCAGAGAGAGGTCGTTCTCCTCAGAGCCTGCCTGAGCTGCTGCCCAGCCCTGCCTGGGCACACCAGCCTATGGGACCAGCACTCATGCCAGAGCTGCGGCTGGTTGGGAGCTCACCGGGTGTTTCACGCTGTAGTTGATGATCATGTAGTCATTGCCCAGGGGCAGCCAGGAGCGCAGGGTGACGAAATCCCGGTTCTTCAGGGGGCTCGGGCACTTCCCTGCACACAGACCCTGTTACATCCCAACCTCTTGCCCCCGTGGCCCCATACCCACACACAGGGCTGGAGGGTTGGGGAGGAGGGGCACTGGGGGTCTCGAGGGGCTGGGGGATGCTCACAGGAGTAGTATCCCACATCAGCATTTACGGTCAGGCGCCCGATGTCGTAGGTCTCGATCATGTTTGAGTCCCATTTCTTGCGGTAGTGGGTGTCGTGCAGCACATCGTAGAGGGTCTCAGCAGGGACGTCCTTGCAGGAGATACGAGTCTGCAAGGAGAAGGGCAGTCAGGCCACTGGGATACCATCGGGGGGCAACACCCACCCCCATGGCATGGAGCTGTGCCCCTCTGGGGACAAGGACTTTGGGTTGTTCCTGTGTACAGTGGCATGTCTCTGTGTTGCTATAGGGTCACACACATGTGCCATGCAGAGCGTGTCCCTGCGGTCTGCTTCACGATGGCCCAGGCAAAGCCACCAGCCCCACTGCTGGTGTGCAGCGCATGCATCCCTCCAGCAAAGGCAGAAGGGCAGTGGGGGTAGAAGGACCCTCTGCTCTCAAATGGGGCTGCCTAGTGTCCCCTCACCCCATGTTCCTGCAGAAGCAAAGGGATGCTCCTGCTGTGGCATGATGCTCTTGGTTGTGGGGTCTGGTCTGGGGAGGTTGGTGGGGCCCCGGCTGTAACCAGAGCCGTGGAGCTGCCTGACCATGCTGGTGAGTGCATTATTGATGAAGCCGGCTGGCCCGCTCCTCTGAATGCCCGGAGGAAGGAGATTTCATCTGCTCCTCATTAGAGACCTTGCATCTTTGATGAGGTGTTCAGCAGTGCTGTGTAATTGGAGATGGCCCTCTGAACGTGGCAGGTCCCATCAATCTCAGGCAAGCTTTCCCCGATGGCCTGGGTGATGGTTTCTGCCCGGCATGCTGGACTTGTGCCCAGGACAGGCTGGGAGATGTGCTGCGCTCCCTGAGGCACCATGGAGGAGAATGTGGGAGTGCCCAGCCCCTTCCTCCTGCTCCCCCTCCCCAGGCACCCCCTCCCAGCTGCTGCGGGGTGGAGGTAGAGGTGATGGTCCTTCTGGACTCCTGGAAGCTCCAGTTATCACAGGGGGGCTATCACAGCCTTGCACCCCCAAAATCCCGCACTAAAGCCTGTCCACCACCCCTCTCCAGCCACAGATGATCAGAATCTGTGCAAGAGCCATACCATGAGCAGCAGGCAGTCAGCTGGGATCGGGAAAGCACAGAGCTGCAAATCAGGCCATCCACAGTGAATTCAGGTGGAAAAAACCCCAAAGCTCCAACTGCTCAGGGACTCTTCAGGTTATGCCTGCATTAATGAAAAGACTGGGCTCTTCTAACCCCCAAGGTGCAGCCTGTGCAGCTCAGCTCTCCTGCCCAGGCTGAGTGGCGTCCTCCAACCCACATTTTGGGAAGGGTCCCTGAGCAGCGCTGACACCTGCACCATGCCCAGAGCCTGCCCAGAGCAGAAAAGCCACATTAAGGAGGTGTTACTTGCCATGATCCAGGCTGGGCAGTGGCGCTTGGACCCCCCTGAACCTGCCTGGGGTCCCCTTTCTACAGGGCTCAGTGGTGGCCAAAGGGGATATAACCGCATCCCCTCTGCTGGGATGTGGTTGTTGGAACTTGGTTGGATTCCATGAGGTTTCTTGCAGCCCGTCTCTCTACCCTGTCCAGGTCACGCCGAGCATCAGGCTTGTCTCCAGCACTTCAAATGCTCTCCTCACTTCAGTGCTGCCTGCAGACTCACTGGGAGAGCACCCAGTCCCACCATTGCAGTAACAGGGTACGATCCAGCAACTGGCCACCATCTGGACTGCACTGCTGATCGCCATGCCATCAGCCTGGTGGTGAGCCGGTTTTCCACCTCATCTTCTCCAGTTCATACCTCACCAATCTGGTGACAAGGAGACTATGGAAAACCCTGTCAAAGGCTTTACTAAAGTCAAGGTGTGTGGCTTTCACTGTTCTCTCCATCCCCACACAGTCAGTCCTCTCACTGCAGGAGGCAACCAGGCTGGTCAAGCATGATTTCCTCTTGGTAGGTCCCTGCTGCTGTTCCTACTGCCCTTGTCCTTCAGAACACAGCTTCCAGGAGGATGTTTTCCATTACCTTTCCAGGGATGGAGGTGACACAGCAGCCCATAGTGCCCTGGAGCATCCTTCTTGCCCTTCTGGAAGATGGATGTGACATTTGCCTCTTCCCAGTTAGCAGAGACCTCCTGCAGTCACCGAGACTTTTCAAAGAGATGTTGGCAAATCCCTTCAAGCACTTCTTGGTGTGTCATGCCTGGTGCTGTGGACTTGTGCTTAAGTGCTGCCTGATCCTAGCCCAGAAGCCCTTCCCGAGCTCACTGCAGCAAGGTGGCACGTATTGCAGCTACACCTCTGCAGGGAGCAGGGAGTGCTGCTCGTCCTACTCCTCCTCACCTTGGCCCTGCTGGGCCTCCATCCATGGCAGCACTGCAATCATTGTGTGCCCAGCTCCTCCTGGTGTCTTCCCAGCTGAATGCACTGGTGTGCAGACACCCGAGATGGGTTGCCGGTTACTGTGTTTGGTGGAGCAGTGCGAGAGCCTTCTCCAGTGTACTGCACCCAGGTGCCTCCTCACCACCTCCCCACACCTCTCCTACTCTTAAAGTCATAGTAACCCTTCCCTGATACTCCTAGCTGAAAGCTCTCCTTACCAGCTTGGCCAGTCTGTTGGTAAGATGCTCTGGCTCATCGTGCTCAGGTGGATCCCATCATTGCATCCTGGTCCTTAGAGGCCAGAGAAGCCAAAGCCCTGCCTGTGACACCAGCCTTAAAGCCGAGTGCTGTCCCACAAGATATTCCCATGCAGGGCTTACCCTGTGATGGGGCTCCCATGCCTTTCACCGCCAGCACCCCATAACCATTCTGGATGTACTCAGGGTCACCTGGCAGCACCATGTGGATGCGCAACGAAGTGTAACAGCCTGGGGGATGCTTGAGCCCTGCTAGTCCCTCTGCAGCATCCCAGATCCGGCCCTGGCAAGCAACAAACATCCTGAGACAGCACATTGGGGCTTTTAAATTCTCTGAGATGTTCGTACAGTGCAGGATGAGAGGTGATGCGCCCCAGGATGGCGTGGTCAGGGGCCAGGCACCAGGGAGCCATCCCTCCAGCCTGTATCATGCCCGGGGGCTCCCAACAAAGCCATCTCCTTAATGTAATCGATCCCAGAGCCTTCCCGTTTGTGTCTGGATCAAGGGCAGATGCAACATGAGCGCACACGCGTGCGTGCATGGCAGGAGGCTGCAGCAGGCAACCCAGCAGGTCAAGAGGCTAAAGCCTGGGGCAGGCAGGGAGAACCTGCAGAGCAGGCACCTCTGGGGGATGAACCCTACCAGCCCCTGCATTTTGGGGGAGAAACACCCATGTGCAGGCTGGACCAGGGTGCTGTGCACCCCCAGGACAGGCCAGCACCCTGGGGACCCACAGAGGCAGCTGGGCAGGCAGCTGGGGCAGGGGAGGACTGGCAGTCCCGCAGCTGCCAGCATCTACTTACCTTGATTTTCTGTACCGTGCAGCTTTCCTCCTGGCCCTGACTCCACACGGTCACGCCAGCCTTGTTATACCGACAGTGCCAGCCCTCCAGGCTCTCACACTGATCTCTGAAGGAGCTGAAGTCGGAGTCATCCGGGATATAAACCATCTCCCCTCCTCTGGACATGGGGTAGAGCTGCTGGACCCAGGACGCAGGCACCGGCTGCAAGAAGGCTTCTTCTGCCTCACCTTACAGGAAACCCGGCTCTGCCCTTGAGCTCTGCCTTGCTAGACTCCTGCTGCAGCTCACATCATCCTCGGAGCCCTAAGCCCATGCCCCCAGAGCGGGCACCAGCCACCCAGGTGCACCAGGATGGGCAGAGACCTCTAGCCACCCCGGCCAGGCTGTGCTGCACGGAGCAGCGAGGAAGAAGGCTCGTTGCTTGCAGTCACTATCGCAGCTACTGGAAGCTCAGATGTCTTCCCCGGCTGGCTAACCAGGATCACATTTCTCTCCAGCTGGCTGTCAGCTCCTTTATTATTCAGCAGGTAGCAGCATGCAGGTGGCTCGGCTTTCAGGGCAGAGCTGCCCCCAGCTCCTCAAGCCCTCCGTTCCTCTCGGCCCTGCTGTCCCCTCACCGGCACACTGGCAATCTCTGTGCCTGACTTTGCAGCACCAGTAGCTGGCAGGATCAGCTGATCACCTGCTGGGAGCAGCAGCCAGGACTCCCAGCAGTGTGGCAGAAGCGACGGGCTTCAGCATCAGCAGGATGCGGGCCAGCGTGGGTCCTGGCCTGATGGAATGGGGCTGTGGTCCAGTGCACATGACCTTGGCTGTTCAAGGTGTTCTGGGTCTGTGGGGTGGGCTCCTGGCATGGGGAAGGGAAAGAATTTTCAGGTGGGGAGGTTGCCCCTCTCCGAGCTTGCAGGATCCTGGTGGTGCTGGTGGCAAGGGAGCCCTGGGGGTCTCTAGCCCACCCTCCTGCTTGGAGCAGAAACACCATCAGCACAAAGTAAGGTCATCCACAGCTTTACCCAGCTGTATCTTGAAGGACGGACTTGCCCAAACTCCTTGGTGGCATGTCCCACAGCTGTACCACTTCCCCAGGAAAATAAATAATAATTCCTACTGTTCAATCTGAAGCTGCAATTAACGTCTGTTCTCCTTTGTCACATCCCAAGTCCTACTGAGACAGTGTGGCCCTGTTGCATTTGCATCTGCCCACCAGGCAGCTGTGTGATGCTGGTGGATCCCAACGCACTCCTCTTGTAGGCCCAGGGCCCAGCCCTGCCACCAGCAGCTGCTGGTCCCTCTCTTGCTCCTCCACTTCTCCCCCAACTGGTGGGCCAGTCTGGGCTGTGGGTCTCTGGTGCAGGAGGGACAACATCTTCCCTCAGGCTGCTGGCCACACTCCTCCTCATGTCATGTGGGGATGCAGCTTGCCCCATTTTTCAGCCTCTTGTCCAGGACCTTGTCTGGGGCCTTGTCCTAGGTGCTTTTCACTGAGACCCTGCTTAGCCCCTCAGTCCCCAGCCTGTGTGAAACCTGGTGTTATCTGTCTGGTCTGTCTCGTTGGTGTCCAAGAAGCTTCTGTTGACCCAAATTTTGAGTTTCTCAGGGTCAACCTAGGCTGAGGCTCTGCCTTTCACTGCACACCCATTCCCCCTAGTTTAGCCTCACCTGCAAGACAAAGGTGTAGTTGTCTCCTCATCTGTCTCTCTGATGAGGATGGGGAACGTGGCTCCAGTACTGACCCTGGGGTGCCCCATTTGGGACCAGCTGCCAATTTGGCATCAAGGCATGGGCAAAACTAATGGAAGGGAGAGCAGGGGGAAAGTGGGAGAGCTGCAGCTGCTCACAAAACCTTGCCTGAGACAGAAGGCTGCCTGCAGCTGCCCACATCTGCCCACGTTGTAGCACGGTGGGCTGAGCAATTGCCCCTCCATGTGGACTGGCTCAGTGTGGAGCTGCTGGTGTCATAGCTTGAGCTGCTCCAGGTGCTGTGACCTGCTGGTAAGCTGCCAAGTGCCACGCTTGGTTAAAGATCTGCTGCAGTGGGCAGGGAGTGTAAGATCCTGAGTTGGGGACGATGCAGAGGAATGACCTTGGGGCGGCCTTGGGGCTGTGGAGCAGGAAGGAAGCGAGGCCGGATGGATTTATGGTCTAGAGCTGTCTAACGCCATTGCTGTAGTGTCCCATGGGGTGCACGGGAGTGCCTGTGAGCATCGGCACACCTGTGTGCAAGTGTGTGGAGTCACTCCAGCCCCTGCAAGAGCCAGACCCAGCCTGGACAGCCCACGTGCTTCTGTGTGGGCAAAGGTGGGACTGGAGCCTGGGGGTTTTGTGGCTCCAAAATATGTCCAGGGGTGTGGAGGAAGGGACGACACTGCAGTCCTGGGAACAGAGGAGCTCAGACCAGCTGTGTGGAAAGGAGCAGAGTGCTTACCCAGCACCACTGAAGCAGGAACCAGCCCTCCCTGGCCACATTTCTCTCTGCACTTGAAGGATGGGAGCATTTCTCTGCCTGGTGGCTCAGGCTGGAAACCTGAGCAGAAAGTGCTCTCTTCTTTTCTGAAGCAGCCCCTGGGGTCAGTGTTCAAGCTGGACTACAGTGCAGCCACCCAAAAGCTCGCTGGTCATCATCATAGGTCCCCTGCCAGCTACCAGCTGAGCTCAGATGGGTTCCCATGATCTGTTTGCCCTTGCAACCCCATTTGCCACTGCCCTTGGCATTTTGGACCCAAGGTCTAGATCTGGGTGATGCCGCTGGGAGCTGGCACACTCCAAACAAGAGAGATGAAGATGACTGTAGCACATGTAAAGCAACACATGAATGTGACCTTGCCTCTGTCACATCTTGTTTATATTCTCTTCATGAGCATCGAAAATCAAATGTCCTGTGGCTGAAGCCACCTTGAGTTCCCAACCAGGCAGTAGCTACCTCAGGAGCAATGTCACACCATTTTGTGGGGTGTCCCCAAGGCATGACAGCCCAATCTTTCCCACCCGGTGTGGAGGAAGCAGCAGGGGCTCAGCAGCAGGTAGGGAGGAAATAAATGATGCTTCTCTGGAGGTATCAGAGCTGCCACCCAACACCTGAGCCCAAGGGAAATAAACTTTATGGGCTTGTTTTGCAGGAGTATCTGTTAGCAGGGAGCTGGGTGAGCTCTGGGTGTGTTCCCATCAGATGGTGCCTTCCTGGCCCTGCTGTCAGGCTGGCTGAACCTGCACCCTGCGGTTGGGGATGTAACCCCCGTGTCCTGCAGCTTCCAGCAGCTGATGGTGGTTCATCACACCTGGTTTAGTTGGATGCGGGCTTTCATCAGCCGTGCGACTCCAGCAGCTTGTGGTGTCCCCATGTATGGCATGGAGTTATTCCTTGGGCTGACAACAGAGTTGTGCTCCATTTCTGTCTTCACAAGGAAGAAATACACCATCAGGAGACAGGCTCACCCTTCACGAGGTTGTCCCATCTCTGGGCTGGGTCCATCTGCTGCGAACACACAGGGTCCTGTTCTTGTTGGAACTCTCTGTCCGTGCTTTGTCACTGTGGATGGCAGTGGAGGATGGCATGGGGGACTAGCAGCCCCCAGGACACCGCTTCATGCCCCATGGCCACCAGGTCTGTGAGCAGGGACCTCTCCAGAGCCTGGAGAGCATGGTGGGTCCAGCGCATGCAGAGGGGCAGGGTTAGGGTATGGCAAGGAGGACTCAGCTCCCATCCTGGCTGTGTCTGAGCAAGAACTTCTAGTCCCTTCCTCTTTCTCCTTTCATTCTCCAGGTCAAATTTCTGAATTCTCCAAGTGCATTTAAAGACTCTAGAGATGGAATGTGGGATTTATACCCTGTGAGTGGGGTTGCATGGCTTTGCATGTGGGTGTTCAAGGCTCAGTTAACCAGCTGAGACACCTCAGCAGGACCAGCTTCCAGCCTCTCCAGAGCCGGAGAAGAGCATCCAATCCCCTCTGCAGCGACTGCTCCTGCTCCTCTGAGAACTGACTTTGAAAGCCTTTGCGAATTGAAATGAAAAATGTTTTTCCTATAGTAAATGATTGTGCTTTGGCGTTATGTGAACTGCAGTGCTGGCTCCCCTCAGAAACTCATTCCACCAGGGTTTATCTCCTGGGGAATGAACAAGAAGAGTTAGGAGGAAAAGCTGAGAGCTTCCTGGCCTGAAGAAACCCAATTGGAGCAGTTACGAAGGGCTACAGCTACCTCACGGCATTAGGAGATGGTGGCTGGGAGGTGAAGATCCTCCCAGGTTGGGAGTAGGAAGATGTTGAACTCCTGAGAGACATCAAGTCATGCTAGCTCTGTCCAGGCTGCCTCCCCTGTGAGGGACACAGCAAAAAGCAGGAAAATCAGGGAAATGTGAGATCCAACCCAGGAGTGGTGCAAGATATAAACACCCTGAGGCTGCAGGGACCCCTGGGGAGACCCTAGAGCCCCAGGCCTGCAGGGACCCCTGGGTGCCAAGCGTGGCCCCAGAGTCCCAGGGCTGCAGAGACCACCCCAGAGTCTGGGGACTGTAGGGACCCACAAGGAAGCGAATGACACCCCAGAACCTTGGGGCTGCAGAGACCCCAGGGCCCCCATGAGACCCCCAAAGTCCCAGAGCTGCAGGGACCCCCAGGATCTTGGTGAGACCCCAGAGCCCCAGGGAGACCCCAGAGCCCCAGGAACTCACAGGGACACCAGTGAGACCCCAGAGCCTCAGGGGTGAGCAGATCCCCCAGCCATGTGTCCATCCAACCTGACCAAGTCAAAACCCAGCTGCAACTCCTTTAGGTAATGCCACGCCATCCCCTTCAGAAAGACCATGTCCCCCACATGGGTGACATCCCCGGGTCAGGGCCACCGTGCCCGGGAACCCGTCTCTGGACTGTGCCGCTTGGCCGGCATATGCAGTCTGGTGCTTGCCCACGGGGTGTCATACGTGCTCCACGGACGACAGCGACAGGGACATGGCCAGCACCAGGGAGAGGCCAGGGAAAGGGACAAGCCGGGGGACAGAGAGAGGAACAGGACCATGTCCGCGGAAGAGACAGCCGCAGCTCCCCTGCAGCCACCAGCCGCAGAGGTGACATGTCCCCATTCTCCATGCTGATGTCACCAGCTCGTCCACAGAGATGGAGGTGATGGCAAGGGCTGCTTCTGACCTGGGTCCCCACCCTGGTACCAGATGGGTGCTGTCTGCTTACCCATGTGCCCTCCCAGGGTGGGACTGGGGGTGGCTTTGTCCCCCACAAGCTCAGTGTCCCCTATTGCTCTGAGCTGGCTTGTGGAACCCTGGGAACAGCCCAGTCTGGCCAGCTCAAAGCAATTGAGGGTGATTTGCACAGTGGTTTTAGGCTCTCAGGATACTCGGTGTTACTGGACTCAGTTAAAGGCACCCGGGACAGCAGGCACGCTGAGGGCACACCACTCTCAGTAATGGGAAGCCCAGAGAGGGGATCCCCTCTTAAATTTTGCCATTAAGCAGAGGATGAGATGAAGCCCCGGAAACTTTCCTTTTCCTCCTTGCTCCTACCCTGTGCTGACATCACATCCTTCTTTCTCCTGGCAGGATCTAAAAAGCTGAGCCCAACCACAGAGTCCTCCTTGGTCACACAGTCCCCCTCCCAGAGAGGAGGACAGCTCAGGGACACCATTGGCACCTCTAGCTGGGGACCACCAGCTCCTGTATGCTTCAGTGTGGAGCTTTTCCTGCCACTTGGGGAGCTCCTGGTGTCAGGGATAAGTTGGTGGAGGAGTCTTGCTCCTCCTCGTGCCTCTCGGAGGCTGGGACCCAGCACAGCTGGGGTATCCAGCCCTTCTGGGTCCCTTCCCTGTCTCCAGCACAGGGACACGGTCTCATCTCTGGCAGCATTTCCCAGCAAGCTGGGTAGAGGGCAGCACCATCTCCCCCAGGCAGAGGCAGGGCTGGGAGTTCAGGGCATCTGGTGGCACCGATGGCAAAGCATGAGTGGGTTTGGGGGAGTCTGCCAGGCACATTTCCAGGGACAATGAACAGGGGCATGGAGGGGTGGGGGTTCCCTGCCGACCCAGGCTGTGAGTTTTGGCCACAGCTCTGCCCCTAAGAAAGCTGGTGGAGGGCAAAGCATGGAGTGTGCTCCCTGGGGTGCAGGGACGAGGGAGGCAGGTCCCAAAGCAGGTCTGCCCCATTGGAGATGGGCCCGAATGTCTCTTGGGTAATGTGATGTGACTCAGCATATCCCCTGAGTACCTGTGTGCCTCTCTGCCACTCCTCAGTGTCCTCCTACAACTGGGGTCATGCCAGGGCAGGATCTTCCAGGCTGCTCCTCCAGCTACGTGCATCCCACATATCCATGTAACACACCTACAGGGGACACTGCACAGTGACATGCATCTGCGTGACACAGCACAGAAGTGGAAGTACGCTGCATGTGTGACACAGAGTCATGTGGGGCAAGCACATGTATGGATGTGGCCGTGGAGCAGCGACGTGCCCACAGGATCCTGCTACACCCATGGACATCCAGCAGGTACCTGTGACTCCTCCACCCAATTGGTGGCACAGAAACCATCGCTGACACAGAGCCCACACAGCAATTACATGTCTGGACATGTGTGTCAACCACCCACATGTGCCCAGCTGATCAGCACACACATGACAGCACATGTGGCTGGTGAGACACGCTCCCCATAGCTCAGCAGTGCAACCCACGGGTCCTGAGCACCCACACACCCATGCACACAAACATGCACGCACACACAGAGTGTTGCAAATGTGCTCTACATGTGTGAAGACGTGTGCATGCTACAGTTGCTTTGGCATGTGTGTTGATGCTCCTCAAAGGCCTCTCCTCAAGCCACTTACTCCCATGTCCTAAGCTTCCTTGTTACATCCTGCTCTGCACTTGTCTCCTGCCACTGTCCCTGTACTCCAGCTCCATGTTCCCCCTTTCCTGGCTCTCCCACCACCCCACACTGCTTGTTTTAGGTTAACCTTTCTGCTCAGGGCTGCTCAGATGGCCACCAGCCTCGTGTCACATTATTTGCTCTGGAGCATCCCTCCCTCCCTGCACTGCCAACTGCCAGCCCAGGGCCCTGTGCCACAGCCCCTGGCTGCACAAACCCCAGCTCCGGTCCATCGTCCTTTTCCCAGCCTGGCAGCCAGGGCTATGGCACCTGTAGCCAGGGCTGGTTTGCACAGTGCCCCAGATGGGCATCAGAGTGATTTAAAAGGACTGTGAAAAATGCAGTTATTTTTCCCCCTTTCAGCTGCAAGTCAATACTTGGGGAAGGATGTTTAATTATCTTCATCACCCTCTTAAATCTCTTTATGAGAGGGTTTGGCTGCAAATCTCCACATCATTTCAAAGTTATTGGCTAGTGTGGTGCATAGCGGCACAGTAAATCAGCCAGCTGGAGCAGACATGGGTCCCCCACGTGCTCACAGCTGGTCCCCCCACCTGGGGCTGTGCCAGGGCAGGTGGCAGCAGGGATGCCCCCTGCTAGCTCGGGGGTGGTGTCCCCTCCAGGCATGGGCAGCGCCTAGTCCTCATGGCCTGGTACATGTCCCATCCCTGTAGCCCAGCTGCAGTGGATAATGCCCCAGGCTGGCAGCTCCTCTGGGGTCCAGGACCAGGCAGGATCCAGGGGATGCTGTGCCAAAGCACATGGAAAACAAGGAGGTGACTGGTGAATGCCAACATGGCTTCACTAAGGACAAATCTTGCCTGACATATTTGGTGGCCTTCTATGATGGAGTTACAACACTGGACAGGGGAAAAACAACTGATGTCATCTGCCTGGGCTTGTGCAAAGAATTTGACACTGTGCCATGTGACATCCTTGTATTTAAATTGGAGAGACATGGATGCAATGGATGGATGACTCAGTGGATAAAGAATTGGCTGGATGTTCACACTCAAAGAGTTGCAGTCAAAGGCGTGATGTCCTGAGGGAGACCAGTGATGAGTTGCGTTCCTCATGGGTCAGTATTTGGACCGGCATTGTTTAACATCTTTAACATGTTTAACATCTTTGTTGGTGACATGGATAGTGGGATCGAGGGCACTCTCAGCACGTTTACCAATGACACCAAACTGAGTGGTGGTGGTCGATCCATCTAGAGGGACCTGGACAGGTTGGAGAGTGGGGCCCATGCCAAACTCACGAAGTTCAACAAGGCCAAGTGTAAGGTCCTGCACATGGGTTAGGGCAATCACAAACACAAATACAGGCTGGGCAGCGAATGGATTGAGAGCAGCCTGAGGAGAAGGACTTGGGGGTATTGGTTGATGAGAAGCTCAACAATAGCCAGCAGTGTGCACTCACAGCCCAACTGTATCCTGGGCTGCATCAGAAGGAGCATGACCAGCATGTTGAGAGAGGGGATTCTGCCCCTCTGTTCCACTCTGGTGAGACCCCCCTGCAATGCTGCGTCCAGCTCCAGGACCCCCAACATAAGAGGGACATGGACCTGTTGGAGTGAGTCCAGAGGAGGCCACAAAGAAGATCAGAGGAGCTGGAGCACGTCTCCTGTGAGAACAGGTGGAGAGAGTTGGGGTTGTTCAACCTGGAGAAGAGAAGGTTTTGAGGAGACCTTATAAAAGCCTTCCATTACCTAAAGGGTATCTACAAGAGAGCTGGAGAGGGACTTTTTACAAAGGCATGTAGTGACAGGACAAAAGGTGATGGCTTTAAACTGAAAGAAGGGATATTTAGATTAGATATAAGGAAGAAATTTTCACCATGAGGGTGGTGAGACACTGGAGCAGGCTGCCCAGAGAACCTGTGGATGTCCCATCCTTGGAAGTGTTCATGGCCAGGCTGGACAGGGCTTTGAGCAACCTCATCTACTGGAAGATGTCCTGCCCATGGCAGGAGGGTTGAAACTAGGTGATCGTTCATGTCCATTACAACCTGAACCATTCAATGGTTCCATGATTCCATGATTCAATGATTCCATGATTCCATGACATGGAACTGCCAGGACCACCCCAGAGTGACCTCCTGCACCCTGAGGTCCATCCTCCTCTCTGTGGCACAGTACCCCTAGCACAACCTTGCTGCACCCGCTTCCAGATGCTCTCCCTAGCCCTGGGGACACTCTCCGTGGAGCCACAGCTGTAGTTACCAGGTGCCTGGTACCCCCATGGCTGTCAGGGTCCCCCCGGGGTGACCCACTCTCACCCCTGGCTGACTGATGGACCAGGATGGGACCAAGGCATTGACACACCAAAGATGCTGGGTCCACATGGCTGCTCTGAGCCCCCCAAACTCCCCAGCTCTCCACCTTGCACCTCCTGGAAGGCAGATGGAGGAGCAGGCAGGTGTGCTGACATTCAGCAGGGTCAGTGCCAGCTGCTGTTGCCATTGTAGGAGATCTCCAGCCTGTGAAGGTGCAGGATGGAGAGTGGGCACAGCCATGCTCCCCAACCCCACCTCTGCTGGGGGGCACAAAGAGCAGGGTGCAGCCCCCTCACCCAGCAGCATCCCTGGCAGGCAGCACCCAGCACCCACCGTGCCCTAAGCCTCCTGTTGTCATGCAAAGCCAGCAGAGCCGGAGCTGGGCTGGGGGCCTGAGATACGCCAGAACATAATGCCACCTTCCCGATAATGCCTTTTATTGGACTAGGTGACACGCAGGCTTTAGGGGATAGCAGGAGAATCCTCCTGGCTCATCCGCAGAAAGGATTTCCACAGCTCTCCCGGCAGCTTGTCAGCACACGGCTGCGAGTCCCTGAAGAGTTATTACCTCTCGACGCACTGCTCTGTCTGCTGGGAGCTGAGCGGCATCCCTGCCCCCTGTTTGCTGCTTAGAAAGATTACGCCGCGTTTGAATAAGCTCCGTGGAGCGCAGCTGCCGACGCATCAGACAGGGGCTAATCAGAAAATTAGCAGGGAAAGAAAACTTTGTGGCAGGAACTTATCTCCGGCGCGGGTGCATGTTGCTCCCACGCCCAGCCCAGTTCCTCACCGAGGTTTAAGCAAAACTTCTCTGCGATTACAGCGATGAAACCTGCTACAAATGCACGGTATGAGGAGATGGTGTGCACACACACACAGACGTATGCGCTTGAGTATGTAGATGCTGTGTGCACACATGCACAAGCAAACGCTTGCAGTCTTACACACACATATATCCCTCTGTGCATTCCTGACAAGCACATTTCTGTATGTGAGCACATGGTTATACACATGCAAACACAAAGGCATGCCTGCACTCATGCATGTACATGTGCAGACATAAAAATTATATATGCACGTGTATGTAATATGTGCACATATATCCCTGGATGCACAGACACATGATTACACACTTGCATGTGCACTCATAAACCTGCGCCTACAAGCATGGACCTGCACACGCATATTCCTACACATATGAACACACACATATGTGCACACATGCACATACAGCCACATCTGGGCACCTCGGGACTTCTCTCAGTGCTGGCTGAGCAGTGAGCGGGGCACGGATGCTGCACTAAGCCAGCACTGTGCCATCAATGCCATGTCCAATCAGGACAGAGTGTCCTGAGTCCCACTGGGACTGGAGTCCCACTCTGCACTGGCACATCAGTCCCCACGCTGCAGTGCCATCATGGGGACAGCCCCCAGGAGCAGTGCCAGACACTCTTGGGTGGCCCATCCTGTCCTGTACCCCCAGGAAGGGCACAGGATGGGGTCTGTGGTGGGCAGAGGGGAAGCAAACTATGTCAAGAGCAGGGTGATTAAAATGCGCTGTTTGTTTTATTTAAGCACCATCGTCAGAGAAAGTTACAGGGCACTGAGCTAGAAAATAGCATTTATAGATACTGCCTCCTGACACCCAGAGCCCTGACCTTTGCAAACTTCATTAGCACCATGTAGACATGTGCATGTTCAGCCCAGGGGGCACACGGAGTGGGAGGGCAGCGACCCCTCCTCATCTCACCTAGCCCCCAGCCCACTGCTGGCATAGTCCTTCTGTGGGACCCCAAATGCAGCCACGTCCCAGTGTGGGGGCTTTCTGTGGGATGCCTGAACCCCACACGACTCTGCACTGTGGCACAGTGGTGTTGTTAGCACCAAGGACAGGGGAACGTGGACTATGCTGGGACCCCTCCATGTCCCCTGTGCTGCTGCCCCCGGGGCTGTGGCTGGTGTTGGGCAATGCTGCTGGCCCTGCTTGGCCACAGTCATGTTTCAGGGATGGCCGGTCCAGCCATAGCAACAGTTGCCATGATTCCCTTTCCCCATTCCCTCTTCCCCACTCCAGCGACTTCCCATGGCAGCTCTGGCGCTGCTGGCAATATGTTTACAGGCAATTAAAGCTCATTAATTGTGCAGACTCAACAGAGGCCCCATGACAATGTGTGGTGTGAGTCTTGCAGGGGAAAGAGTCAGATCTGGCCATCCCTGCCACATCCGGGATTGTACGGGGGGCAAATGGGGGTCTGCACCCTCCCTGGGCCATGTGGAGCCAAGCTTGGCCTGGAGGGATCCCAGAGCTTGCAGCAAAGCCTGGGGGATGGGGGATGTGTGTGGGTGTTGCGATGGGTCTCTGGCACCTACTCAGCAGCCCCACGTGATGCCCACCCAGGCACTGAGTGCTGCAGACACCAACTTCCAGGCATTGGAAAGGGGTTTGAGCCCCTAGCTGCTACCTCCCTCAGGGGATTCCAGCCCCATCTTCCCTGCTATAGCCCAGTGCTTTGCCACGAGGATGAAATCAGCTCTGCTCTTGGCAGGCAGGAGCTGAGCGGGGGCTCTTACCCGCACGTGTCTGAGCAGAACTGGTGCAAGCAGGTGCTGAGCTGCTGCTCCCGAGCTGCTGCGTCTCGGAAAAACAATAGCATTTGGTAGCAAGGGGAGAAAAACCTTCACAAAATCACAGAATGAGTCTCCCGAATGGATTGAAATGATGCTTTGATTGGGAACAGATGCAAGAGATAAGGGGGGAGGCAGGTACCAGGCACAGGGCCAGCCACCAGCCTGCTCATGGTTCCTTGCTGTAGGGAAGGAAGAGTCCCCAGAGGCAGCTGGTGCTTGGCTTCCCGCTACCCTGCCTGCTCCAGGGCTGCCAGGATGCAGGCAGGCCTGCCCGGGCAGGCAGTGGTGCCAGCACTGGGCATGGGATGGGGTGGACAATGCACCCGGCTGCTGGGTGCAGGATGCTGGGTGCTGTCCTGGGGGGATGGGATGCTCCCATGGCAGGTTTGGGCAGGGGACCCTGTATTGTTCCTGGGGTTATGTGCTTTCCCCTGGCTGGCTCTCCCTCCAACCTCTCCAGCTCGTACACTTGCCATGGGGCCATGGCCTGCTGGCCTCCCTCCCTGGCTGGCAGAGGCTGGCACAGGGAGCAGGAGGGCACAGAGGGGGTGTGGAGCTGCCCACTGCTGGGTCTGGTCTCGAGTGGGCAAGGATGTCCTTCCAGACAAGAAGAGAGCACCCACCTGTCCCGTGAAGACCCTCAGATTCCCCTGGCGAGACCTGTAGAGAAAGGGTGTCCAACTCATTTTCACCAGAGGCCACATCAGCCTCGTGGTTGCATTCAAAGGGCCAAATGTCATTTTAAGAATGTGTAAATGTAGGAGCAGTTACATTTATACAGCCCTAAAATGGCATTTGGCCCTTTGAAGGCAACTGCGAGGCTGTGAAAATGAGTTGGACACCCCTGCTGTAGAGGGTCATCACCCACCTCTGAAGTACAAGCCTTTTCTCCCCTAAAAGCCAGCTCCCAAGGCTGGGAGGCGGCTGTGCTTCTATCCGCAAAGGAGGGATGCAGCAGGGTGGGAACGGATGCAGAACTCGCCCAGCTTGCCTGTGAGGCTGCAGACACCCACTCAGCCCCAAATTGTTGCACCGCCCCAGGACTGGGCAGACAGGGCTGATGACTCCCAGAACCCAGACTGGGATGAACCCCAGGGGTAGCCAGCAAACACTTACATGAGCCAGAGAACCAGGGTGCCCAGCACTCCAGGGAGCTGAGAAGGGGTCCGTCCTGCCTCTGGCTCCGACTGGGCTCATGCCTGAGTGGCAGGCAGCACCAGTGACGGTGGAAGATGCTTGGCCCATTTTAACCCTTTCTGTGTCATTGCTTCCTCTGCCACATGATTGCTACTGGGTTGGGTCCCCGCGCCCCCCGTCATCTGCAGCAGATCCAGCGGGAGGCAATCGGCAGGCGCACGCTGCGGAGCGGCGCTTTTCTTCTCTAATCTTCTTATTTCATTTTAGCATTTACAATACACCCAGCCGGTAATCCTGACATCAAACACGCCACGCACACTTTCAAGCTGCACCAACGTCAGGCTGTGTGAGCGCTGGCAGGAGCTGGCAGCTCCGACGTCTCAAGATAACATGCAGAAGAAAGACAAGGAAAGCTGCTCTGCCAGCACGACGAGCAGTCACTGGGTCCCGTGTCCCCAGAGCCCTTCCCTGGGGGCCACCCACAAGGTGCTGCCAGGTCTCTCTGTTGGGGTGCCCTGGGTGCAGGACCCATGGGTTCCTCTGTAGTTGGCACAGCTGGGCTGAGGTGGGTGCCTGTGTTGTTCAGGACAGGTTTTGTCTCTAGTGAGAAGCTGGAGTCAAAGCCGTCCAAGCTGGTGGCCCAGGGGGCAGGGGCAGAACTGGGTGACCCCGCTGGTGCCCATTCAGCCACCTTACCCCCCACCCAGAGCTGCACACACCTCTGGGGCAATTGCAATGCCACCCAGAGGTGGTTTTTTTTCGCTCAGCTTAGTGTCCAGCACCAAGTTTCCAGCTGCTTGGAAATTTCTGGAGGTTTCTGGGAGCTGAAAAGTCTCAGCAGGTTGGCTCAGGGAGAGGGGGATGAAGAGCTGAGAGAGGCAGAAAAGCCTGAGAAATCTTTGAATCCATCCTCAGGCCCTGGTGAAGATGGAAGCCCTGTCACACTCCCTCTCTTGTCTGGCTTCAGGGTTCACCACAGCAGAGCATTCTAACGCCCTGTGCAGCACTACCATCTTCTTTCACAGCCCACACAGGAGGAACAAGACTGGCTAACACGTGCTGTGCCCGGCGCTGGCAGTGCCAGGGGACATGAGGAATGACAGTCCGTAGAGCACGGCCATGGCTCGTGTCCCTGTGCAAGCCTTGGTCCTGCCAGCTCCTCCCTCGTCTGTGTGCTGCCAGGCGGGTGCTCGCTGTGAGCAGCCCCAGCCCTGCTCCACATGCTGGGGGGTACCCCCCCAAGGAATAGTCTTAGGTCTAATCCTCATCTCGATATTTGGGATTTAATCAGCGCTGAAGTAAGTAGCTTTTTTTTTTTTTTTTTTCATCTAAGGCAGAGAAGAGCTGTGACTCAATAGGAATTAATTTGCCTAATTAGCACCTTTGGGAAGCTCTCCCTCCTGCGCATGCCCCAGGGGGGCATTTCAGGGCTGGGGGACCCTCTGCGAAGGCTGTGCCTGCTGGGGTGCTGCCCAGCATGCTGTCCACGTGCCCGACCTGCCTAGCCTGGGCAGCACTGTCCCCATTGTCCCCGCAGGATCTGTCCCGGGATGCAGCCATAGAGCACCATCTGGATGCCCATCACCACAGCAGCACCCACCAGCCCCACATGGGCACGGGCGGCACGGGGTGGGGGGCAACTGGGGGGGTGCGGGAGCAGGCACCTGACAGGGAAGATGAATGGTTTTAATCACACCGCTTACAGGGCACCATCTGAAGTTTCATGTAAGTTATGATAGCGACAGTTTGCACGAAAATTGTATTTCCAGGCTTCATTGACTGGCTTAATGAGAATCTTTACGTGTCAGATATTAAATTAAGAAATTAAAGAGCTGTTTCGGTGTGTATAGACTCCTTCCCTCGCACTGAGCTGCTTCTTCCAGATCAATCAGGAACGCGCCTCTAGAAAAGATGGGAGAAGCCTTTGATTTTCTGTCACTGGGGAAGTGAATCTAATACGTGTTGGCACCTAATTCATGTTTTATTAAAAGGCATGAGGTGGATGCTGCCGGCCCCCTCCTCTGCCCGCTGCCCTCTCTCTGCCTGTGCTGCTCCGGGAGGAGGGATCATCCTCAGCTCCACCATTCTCAGGTCTTGATACCACCCAGTTGTCACACTGTGCTCCCAGCACCAGCATCCTGGGACTCTGACGATCCTGAGCACCGAGAGGGTGCAGGGCACTGCATGTCCTAGCTGGTGGGTTTTGCTCTGCTAGTCAGAGATTAAAGTCAATTTGGAAAATTCCACGTTGGAATGACTAAAGTGGAAAATATTACTGCTCTCCTCTGTTACATCCCTGATTTCATTTCTGTACCGGCTGAGTTTGACCTGAATTCACTGATTGTTCTGGTCTTTCCCCACATTTTACTGGAGTTGTGTACTTAGACAACAACTCACCAGCTGGTGGGGAGAGGGGAAGATGTCACGGCCGTGGGGAGGGACTCAGGTGGCCGGGGAATGTGGAGCTCTTGGGCATGGTGAGCAGGAGTCATGAACCAGAGCAAGATGGGAACAGTGAACCACCTAACGGCACGGACACTGGAGATAAACACCTGGCATGGGGGTGCTGAAGAGTAACACCTGGGGCAAGGACACCAAGGATAAATGTCCCAGGGCAGGACCATCCAGGGACACCAGGGATAAACGTCACCATTTAGAGTCACCCAGGGACACTGGGCATAACCCCTATGACAGGGACGTGCCGAGACAGTGCAGGTAAACTGGGGACACCAGTCAGCCAGTGCTGTCAGGGAGGGAGTCCAACTGGGATGTGACCATGTTTGCTGATTCACCTGGTGCCTGCAACAGGTCACAGAGGAGTCTGGGACCACCTTGTCCCCAGGCACCATCTGAGGTGATCCCAGGAGGTGGACAGGGGCACCAGGCTCTCTGTTTGGGAGGATGCTCAGTTGAGCCCCAAGCCCCAGCAGTCAATGTGCCTGGATGGGGTCCCACTACCCAGGTGCCCTCTGAGTCCCCTCATCACACCTCCACCTTCCAAAGTCAAAGGCAAAGAGGAAAAGGTCATCTTTGTTGCAAACTGTCTGTCATGGCAAGAAAAATCACACCACCAGGCCCCTGAGCACGCCATCCATCTTCAGCTCCCCGTGCTGGCCCTGGCTTCTCCTTGTGTGGGGAAAGTTTGAGTAAACAGCTTAATTTGGCACTAATACAAGTGGAGACATCGTTCGCGATGTCAACTATTGATTTGCGTCCTTACGGCCCCATCAGTCATTTGGGCTTTTTCTTTTTTTTTTTCTTTTTTTTTTAATATTACAATCAGAAGGCATAAACCTCCCAGCAACCCTGGGAAGGGCTCGCTGTTCCTGTCCCAAAACTTGGTGGCTGAGGACCCTGTGTCCCTATGGGAAGCTGGTCATGGTGCCGTTAGCCCTCTCCCTGCTGCCACTTGCAGCTTTGCTCCTGCAGGACATACATGGGTGCAAAGGAGGAGGTGGAGGAGATGGAACCATGGTGACCCCTGCAACCAGGGCTTGCTATGAGGTTGTCTGCAGGGCTGCTGGCCCGAGGACCCTTGCCTGGCAGGACAGGGATGGGGCCAAGGCTGGGAGCCATTGGTGCCTTTGTCCGAGGTGATGGCCAAGGCGCTGTCACCTTCTGCACCAGCCCACCCCGGCAGCCAGGCACCCCGCTGGCCCTGCCTAAATGTCTCATTAAAGGGATTTGTGGGGCTGCTGAGCCGCGCTGTAATCTGGCGCTTACCGTTCATTTGTTACAGCGTCTCAGGCAGCCGGCAAAGGTCGTTGGATCTTTAATTATGGCGAGGCAGGCGACGGGCGCAGCGGGAAGGAGAAGCGCTGTGAGCATCAGGCAGGCAGCCTGAGCGGCCAGCACGTCCCGGCTAACGAGGGAAGCGCTCTCTGCCCTCGAGGGCCCCGACAGATGAAATGAGCCGTCCCTGCACGGCATTGTCACTGCCAGCCCACCCATCTTGTGGCTGCGCAGTGACCACAACCTCCGCTGGCATTGCCTGTTTCCTCTTCCTCTTCCTCGGCAGTGCATTGCTTGCCCTGCAGCCCCATCCCAACCCCACTCACCTCCTGCCTGCTCCTCCTGTGCTGTGGGACGTGGTGGGAGCCCAGCCCTGGGAGCACGGAGGTGCCGGGCATGCACCTGGGCTCACATATGCACACTCAATGCACGCAGTGTGTATGTTTGGGGTACAGCCCACATTCCCCAGGCAGGTTTTGGAGTCACAGTTGTATCTGTGCCAGGCTGAGCAGGGTGGCTGGAGCTCAGCCGGGACAAACCGGAGTCTCTGACTGGCAAAGCCACTGGGACGTGCTTGTGCCTTGTGTGCCCAGGCAAGGGCGTATGTGTGCTCCTTGTCTGCAAATGCACGGAGGATGTAGGTGTGGGTGTGTTTCTGTGCCTTGGTGCTGCATATGAGCTGTGTGTGCCTGTGTATACATCTCCCAGGGTTTTATATGCATGGGTGCATGTTCACATGTGTGTACATGCTGAACAGGTGTGTGTTCCAGCACGTGAGTGTTTTTCCTAAAGCTGAATGTCCCCAGAAAAAAAGGTTTTGTGTGTGTATATGTTGCACATGTGTGTGCAGCAACATGCGTGCAGGATATAAACCACATTTGCACATGTGTGTGCATGTACATCACTGCTGTGTGCACACAGGCTAAGGGGATTTGTGCACATGGCGTGTTGCATACATGTTTGTGAGCTGCTGTGCGCAAGAGCTCAGCGCTTGCAGGATACAGCGTGTGTGCACGCCAAGCCGTGCGGTGCTTGTTTGTGCGGCAGGAGGGGGCTGGAGGATGCCACATGGTTGACAGGGCTCCAAAGAGCAAGTGACAGCAGGATGGGAATAAAGAAAGTCAAACAATTATCCCTCCCCTGCGCGCAGAGCCATCCTGCTCCACCATGGTCGTTAATGGGCTGTCATATCCTGCGCTGACAGGTGGCGATCAGCGCTGACACAGACTGGCAGGGAACAAGGTGCTTGGGGCTGCGGTCTTGGGGTGAAAGGCAGGGACGGCAGTGGGTGCTGCCCTGTCCCCCTGCCCACACACTCTGCCTCTCTGCAGGCCCCTCAGCCCCCCACAATTTGCAGTGTGACACTATGCTTGGTGGTGGCCTGCAGCCCTCCCCACTGTCCCCACGGGCTGCAAAGTGTGTTGGAGGGACACAAAACCTCTATCACCTGCCCCACGCTGGCGGGGGACCCTCCAGCTACAGGAGTGCCCCGAGGGCTGGCTGCAGCCTGAGTGACAGCCTGTCACACTAATGAGCCCCAGTACCAGGCAGGATGGCTGACACCCGCGGCCGCCCCCAGGGGACATCCTTGGGGGCACCACAAGGGGACGTTTGGGGCAAGCAGGGGCTGACACTGATGCCATCCTTTCCCTTGAATGCCAGTGAAAATCTCCATGGGTTTGCCTGATCCTAGCAGTTTTGGGGTGCCGATTGTCTCATGAAACACGAAGGCTCCAGGACATGCAGTCGCACTGCCCATGTTGCCCAGTGTGCAGGGTCATGCCACCTGCCCAGGCCCACAGTCCGTGATGACTGGTAGCACCCAGGAGCTTCCCCTGACTGACCCCAGCCACTGTGGGGAGAGGGGATGGCAAAAGGATGAACCTGTCCAGGGCTGCAGACCATGGTGGGCACTGGGCAGTCAGCACTGCTACTGGAGCATCCTTGCTACTCATCCTCCTGCTACGATGCTTGTTCTGGACCATCCTCCTGCCTCAGTTCCACCATTTCTTGACCATCCTCCTGCTTTAGTCCATCACTTCTAGAGCATACTCCCTCCCCGGCACCAATATTTCTGAGGCATCCTCTGTCTCGGCATCACCGTTTCTGGAGCATCCCCCACACAGTGCCTCCGCATCGCTGCAGTTGTGTCCCCGGCTCCAGCTCCAGCTCCTGGCTTCAGCCTTTGCAAGAGCAAGGGGCCCTTATTCCACATTCACATATCTGCTATCTTTCTTCCTTCCTCCCACGTCTCTCTCGCTCACTCTCTTGAAGACACACACGCCTAATCCGCTTGTTAGCCTATCCCTTCATCTAAAACCAATATGCAGCTGAATGCCGGAGATAATTAATTGATCAATTAGATAGAGAACTGCCTGTGCTCATGGCATTGCGCACACGTGGAGGGGGAGGCTGCACCGGCACACCTGCCAGCACCATTCCCCAGCACCCGTCCCGGGCCTGAGCAAGCGGGTGCTACGATTCACACTCAGTCATGCTCTTTGTGCACACCCAGCTGTGCACACCCAACCACATGCACTATAAGCCTCTTTGCATCTGCAGAGCACTGGTGCTGAGCTCGGGGTGGCACACACCACTCCTGCATGCCCCCCCATCTCCTGCAACCCACTTCTTGCCCCGATTTTCTCACCAGCTGCAGGGACACATCTGCAGGAGTTCCCAGTGTGGACAGGCCACCAGCCAAGGTGACCACAGGACCGGGATACAGTCAGTTAGCGAGCGCTGCGATGCAAGGAGGAGCCTGGGCTGCAGACCCACTGACCCCCCAGGGCCCAGCCAGCATGCAGGAGAAGGATGGGCCACCTTGTCAATATGCCATGTGCCCCAGAGCTGTGTGACACTGCAAAGCTGGGGGTACCTGCTCTGCTCCCTGGCTGAGCAGGACACCCTGGCTGCTCGGCACAGCGTGGATACCCCTCAGCCCCACCCCCCCTCCTGAGTGCTGCTGTACCTGGGTGCCCCCAACCACCCCAGAGCACAGGCTGGGAGACTGAGCACCTGGGGGGGGGTCCCAGCTGTCAGGGTGGGTCCTCCAGCACCCACGGGGGAACAGGCAGGGCTGTCGGGGAGGCAGGGTGCTGCAGGGAAGTAAATAATGCAGCAAACCCATGTCTACCAGCCCCCTCCTCCACAGGCTTTGAAAAGCAACACATTACCCTGATCTCCAGACATGAGTTTTTGTCACCAAACAGGGTGATGAGGAGACTTTGAAGCAAATACAAACACCGGGAAAGGGAATACATAAGAAGAGAGTCGCGTGTTCTCTTCAGAAAACAATTGCAGTGTCAACTACATGGAGCAGCTCCGCGGAGGGGGAGCTGCTAACCAGGAACCTGACAGCCCCAAACGCCGGGAAATTATCATCAAAATAAAGAAATCCTCCCTCCGCTGACAGAGCTCCATCACCTGCTCTGCTCCTGGCTGCAGGGAGCCCGGGATGCCCGACCCCCTCCTCCCTTCGCACCCTGCATTGCACCAGGTGCTGCCTGTGCCCCCACCCTGCACCCCAACGGGTGCCGTGCTGTGGCATTGCTGTTCCAGCTGGAGACACAGCACCCCCGAGCCCCTCTGTGCTTATTTGAGCTTTGCACGCACGCTTGTCACCTGCAAAAACACATCTTGCATTCACACTCCCGCCTTGCACGAGCATGCTTGTGCCCTGCATGCAGAGCTTGCACCCCTCGCACGGGTGCTCACACCCTGCGCACACCTCCTGCTTTATGCATAAGCTCACAGTTTGCACAGGCACTCACGCCTTCCACATTCACACCTTGCACACACACTCACACTTTGCACACTCACACCCCGCACACACTTGCACATGCACTCGTGCCCCCTGCATGCGCTCCCATCTTGCGTGCCTCACATGCTTCACCCCCCTAGTCCTACACATGCCCTACCTGTGTGTTCCCCTTCTCCCTGACATCCTCCTTGAAGCAGCATAAATAAGTATATATCTGTATATGTATGTAAAGGCAGCGCTATATATAGCATGGCAGATATTATCATTTTGTGGCGGGTCCCCCTCTGCAGCTGCCAGCTCCTCACAGATTTTCCTTGGGCATTTAAGGTGCCTTGGTAATTTGGGCAGGATTTAGAGGGGAGTCCCTTTGAGCTGGGCTCTGCTGGTGTGCCCTGTGTGGGACAGGCCACCAGCTGTGTGTCCTCAAGGAGTTCAGGGCACCCCTGGGAGCCTGGCACAGGGTGCTGCCCCTGCACCTCCCTGGGGAGCTGGGCAAGGGCTGTCCCCAGGGGCAGGGGCTGGCACTGAGGGTGCCTTGATGTGGGGGTTCTGCCAGAAGAACCCCTGGGAGCTTGGGCAAAAGCGGGGGGATACCTTTGTGTAGCACAGTCACCCTCTCACTTTCAGCTCTGCGTGTGCACTAGCACTCCGCATATGCACTCCTGCCCTGTGCACACTCACAGAACAGGCATACCCCTACACGAACACACTCACCCTGTTACCACACACTGCGCACTCCGGCCCTGCACGCTGTGCACACTTTCACCTTGCACGCACACTCACCTCTCCGGCACGCAGTCGCAGTCTGTGTGTACGCTTACACCCACCTTGCACCTCCACACCTTGCATGTGTGCTCACACCCTGCCCACACACCCTCCCTCACTCTCCTGCTCGTGCCTTGCACACTCATATCCTGGTGCACGCTCAGGGCTGCCTCCCAGGCACAACCACAATTCCACAGCCCCCCAGCCCATCTCTTCCCACCACTGTGACTCCAGGCATTCCTCACCCTGTCCTGCACCCCATCCGCACCCCAAACCTTGCTCACCCTGCACACTGCAGACCTAGGCATGCCGGTGCACCCCCCACATCCCTGCAGACACCTCTCCCTGTTCCTTCCCTCCTGCTCCACTCATCCCCCATCCATCCATCCATCCATCCATCCTTCTGTCCACCCCCTCATCCATCCGTCCATCTGCCTGACACCTTTCTGCGCTCTGCGCTGGGCATCCTTCTCCTCCCTCTTTATCTCCGGCTCCCAGCTGCTTCTCAACCCTCCCCGGCGCTCCCTCCATCCCTCCTTCTCCCCATCCCTTGCTCCTGCTGCCTCCCGCTGCGGTTATCACTCCCTTGCACACATCCCTCCTCCCTCCCTCCCTTCTTCTGCTCATCCTTTCGTCCATCTCACATGCTCCCCTTCTTCCACTTCATCCCCATCACTTATCCGCCTCCATCCCCAGATTCCTCTCTGTTCCATCCCTCCCTCCTTCCACCACCCTGCAGTCCAGCCTCAGCGCAGCCACCCCACCTGGCCATGCGTGTCCCCCATGTCCCCTTCGCTCACGTGCCCCCTCGTCCCCTCCATGTCCCCACGACGCCCCGTTTTACCCCACTGCTGCAGCCTTTAAAGTTTCAATCACGGAGAGGTGGGGAAGGCTGCGCCTCCCGCTCCCAGCCCTGCGACGCCGCGCTGCCACTTTGAGCGCTCCCGCCTTATAAATTTTACATTATTACCCTCTTTAAAGTATATAAAATAACTATTCATAAATTATTGAGCGGAAATTTAAAATACTACAAATGTTTATAAATGTTTATCAAGAGGTCTTCTGAAGCGAGTGAGCGGAGCCTGAGTGACTTCCCACGGCTGGCAGGAGCACGGCAGCCGCCCTGCCCCTGCCTGGGGGGGACTTTCCGGAGACCCCCAGCAGGAGATCGGCACAGGCTCCCACAGCCTTTTTAATTCACATCCCTGTGGATGGCGAGGAACAAATTCCCATCAGTGTGCTGCCTCCTTCTGCCAGCGGTGCTCTGCGTCCAGGCAGCCCTGGACCTTCCCGTCACCTCATGCTGTGCGACCCCACTCTGGGGCTGCCCCTGGGCAAGGGCGGATGGTCTGTCCTGCTGGGGACACATCCTGCCCCGATGGGGACACCTTCTGGCGCACTGGGGACATGTCTTGCCCTGCTGGGGACGTATCCTGCCCCACTGGGCACATGTTCTGCCCCAGTAGGAACACATCCTGCCCTGCTGGGCACATGTCCTGCTCAGCTCAGGGAGATGTTCTGTTCCACTAGGGATGTGTCCCATCTCCAGCCCAATGCCCACTATGTGTCCAGGTCACAGTCTAGCTCGAAGTCCCTGGTGAGGGATGAGGGGTGCCTGCACAGGGACATCTCTGTGCACACGCACGGGTGTGTGCATGGGTGCACAGTCACACGTGTAGTACCAGCTGCTCAGCTGTGGCACAACTGCTGGCACTGCCTGGCCAGCACTAGTACATCCAGGGCTGCTGAGGCCCTGCAGCGCTGTGGGATCAGTGGTGTGGTGGTACTGAGTCATGCCAGGATGCCGGTGGAAGACAGGCAGGAGTGCGTTGGATGCTGCAAGCAGGACCTGGCCAGGGCTGCCCGAGTGGTGCAGCAGACAGGCTACAGCTCAGACACTGGCTTCATCACCCGCCAGGACAGGGCCTGGCACTGACACACACACATGTGGCACTTCCCTGGCGTGCACAGTTCCTCCGAGACTGGGCAGCTGACATGGCACAGCACAGCCCTGCAGGTATGGCACTGCCAAGCCTGAGCAGCCTGCTCGGCACAGCATGGCACAGTGCGGCAGAGCGCAGAGCTTCAGGGATGGTGCTGCTGAACATGAGCAGCCTGTGTGGCATGGCACAGCACGGCATGGCACAGTGCTGCATGGATGGCACTGCTGAGCCTGGGCCGGCTGCACAGCATGGCGCACAGAATCGTAGAATCGTGGAATCATTTTGGTTGCAAGACACCCTCAAGATCATTAACTCCAACCATAATCTAACTCTAGCACTAACCCATNACCAACCCCCTCCATGCTACAACCTCCTTTCAGGTAGTTGTAGGCAGTGATAAGGTCTCCCCTCAGCCTCCTTTTCTCCAGGGTAAACAGCCCCAGTTCCCTCAACTGCTCCTCATAAGACTTGTGCTCCAGCCCCCTCACCAGCTTCGTCGCCTCCTCTGCACTCTCCCCAGCACTTCGAGGTCTTTCCTATAGTTATAGGCCCAAAACTGAACACAGGATTCAAGGTGGGGCTTCACCGGCACCGAGCATAGTGGAATGATCACTTCCCTAGTCCTGCTGGCCACACTATTCTTGATACGTTGCACAACACTGCAGGGATGGCATCACTGAGCCTGGGCAGACTGCTTGGCATGGCACAGCATAGTGCAGCACATCCCTGCAGGGCTGGCACTGCTGAGCCCAGGCAGCCAGCGTGGCACAGCCCTGGCACAGCCCTGGCACAGCCTTAGCTCACTGGCTGGCGTAGCACAGCCCTGGGACAGCAGTCTTGCGTACACTCTGCTCCTCTTTTGGAGGAGCTCCTGGAGCCAGACTTTGCCCACAGGAGGGTGCCACTGCCGGATGGGTGCAGCACAGGGGGGTGCGCAGAGTGGGGATCTGCCAAACCGCCTGCCTATGGAAACACCAGCTCTGGGACAGCTGCGTCCTTGTGCAAGACACAAGCGTGTGTGACACGTGCTGCAGGACACGGACATGAGATGGCTGCTGGAAAGGCACAAAACTATGGTGATGTCCTTTGGTCTGGCGACTGTGAGAAGCCCAGCTCAGCCCAGAGACCGTGCCCACCACACCGGGAGCTGTACCCACCGCAGGGTGGCAAAGAAGCTCTGCAGCAGCCCTGGATAGTGGGTCTGCCAAGTGTGTGTAGCTCGGGCGGGGATGCTCCGTGATCCTAGAGCTTCCAACAGGAGCTGCCTGCAGGGATTGTGTTTAAAGCGCCGGCTGATTGGGGTAATCATGGGAGCACAGAGTGCATTAGCTGTGGAGGTTTATAAAGGGAAATTAAAATAAAATTGGATGTGACAGAAAAGTACATGGAAAATTAGTATAAGAATATGAATATTTATGGCTGCAGGAGCATACACTGGGAAAGTGTTCCTCGATGCTCCCTGCTGCCATCCCCACTGTGGGTCTGGGGAGTTCCAGTTGCATGTTCCTGTGCCCCTCTCACCCCAGAGAGTGTCTGCAGGCCTGGTGTGTCCCAGTGTGGGTGGTGGTGCTGGTGCAGGGGCACATGGGTGCTCCCACTGCTATGATGGTGCAGGGTCAGAGACAGGCACAGCTCAGGAGCATTACTGGTGGCAGAGAGCAGGGGGCTGGCACCATGAGGTGCTGGCACATGCCGAGGCTGCTCATGCAGGAATTAGGGCACTAGGACAGCGTTCAGCCTGCCAGGATGGCTGGGCACCGCTCTCCTCCTGCTCACTGGGGCTGTGCTCACCCAGCTGAGCTCCACAGGGCTTGCACCAGCAGCCGGCAGCTCCCCAGCAGTGACAGAGATGCCACCACCCTACTGGGGACAACACGCCTCGCCCCACCCCATACAGAACAAAGGGCTGCCTTGCAGCATCCTTGTCTGCCCGCTGTGCCACGGCCCTGTGCTGGACCTGGGGGCAGCCATCCCCCCTGTCCCCTCCCGCTGTCACACTTAGAAGCCATTAAAATAATTGAATGCTTTAAATATTCAGTGCTCGTCTTAAATATTCATCAGCAAAGTTATTCTGATTGCTAAACTGCATCAGCACAGGCTGGGAAATGGTTCCTCTCAACAGAGCTCCCCCCGCCCAACCCACACACGGGAACGTATGGGCATGGAGGCACATCCACATGTGCATGCGTATGCACGCGTATATATGTGTGCACCTCTGCACAGACATGCACACATGCAGAATCATAGAATTAGAGAATCATTTTGCTTGGAAGAGACCCTTAAGATCGTTGACCCCAACCATTACCTAAATCTAGCACTAAATCATGTCTCTAAGACCCTCATCTACACATCCGTTCATCCCTTCCAGGGATGGCGGCTCCACCATTGCCCTGGGCAGCTTGTTCCAATGCTTCACAACCCTTCCCATGAAGAAATGTTTCCTAACTTCCAATCTGAACCTTCCCTGGTGCAACCTGAGGCCACACACATACACACTTCAAGAAGAGGGTGGATGTGGCATTGGAGGGCACTGGGAGCACATTTCAGTGGCTGGTTTGTGCCCCCTGCCCCAGCTGTGCTCCCCTGGCAAAGCTACAGGGAGGCTCCCTGCTCAGCTCCCTCTGCACCATCCCCATCCCTGCCCACCTTGGCACCAGCAGCCTAAACCCCACTCCAGGACCACTCCAGGGTTGTCCCCAGCACCCCCATATCTGTGTCACCCAGGCTTGTGGCAGGGTCCAGGGCACCGCAAAGCTCACCGCTACCGAAAACATGTGAAATCGCTGTGATGTGTTCCCTGAGTGACATTTCTGGGCAGTCTCTGTTCAAGGGTGGAGGGCTTGGCAGCTCAGTATCCCTGAGCTGGTGCTCACGTTATTTATGTGTTTTTACAAGGGAAAAGGACAGATTAAGGATTGATTCATTAAAAAATAGTAGTGAGAGTGACTGAAGCAGAGCTCATTGTCTGGGAAGGCATCACTTTGAACACCACTTGCCCACCCCAGCTGGTCCCCACTAGTACCCCAGTCCTTGTGGTGCTGCCAAGCCATTGTGTGCTGGGGACAGGCAGTGGAAAGGGGCCTTTGAACATGAAAGGAGGGTTTGCTGTAATCTCTGCTGGGCTGATCCACCCAGCTGGGCCCAGCATAGCCACATCTTTATTCTTCTTAAATGCACGCTTCATAGTCGTGTCCTGGTGAGATGCTATTTGCCAGCTCTGCAGATATGGCACCACGTGTTGCTTGCCGTTGTCAGCCACACCACCCTGCCCTGGGCTCTGACAAATGGGTGATATGTCACTTTACCCACTGCTGTGTACTTTCTTGGCCCCCAAATGTTGACCAGGATGGGCTGAAATGGAGTGTGAAGGAGAAGAGCATCAGTGGAGCATCCTCTGCAAAGCTGGGGGGCAAAGCAGGACCTATCACGAGCCCTGAGAGGGGTAAGAGCTCTGCACCACGCCAGGGCTCTTGAGCTTCTCATCTTCTGCTGAGCTTGACAGCACTGTGGTATAATCTTTCACTAGGAGACAAAATATTGTTGCTTGACTGCTTTGTTCCTGGAACAGAGCAACTCAGCTAAGAGAAATGCAAGAAGAGGAGAATCAAGAGCTCAAATAACCCATGTCTGGGAGCAAAGGGTGTCCTGAAAGGAGGAAAACAACCTGCCAGCAGCAGCAAAACCTCTGTCACCCTCTGGAGGCAGGTGAAATCAGGGACAACACTCACTTTTAAAAGGATTTTCCTTCTTCACTGAGATGCACCAATGTGTGGGACCTTGTGGGGAGCCTGAACGTCCCTGGCCAGGTGGACACACCAGTGCTTTCTCCACCTTCTCATCTGGAGTCATGCAAGAGGAAGGATCTGAAGTTCAACACCTGCAGTAATGGAGGAACCAGCTCATTGTGTGAACTTCAGAGCCCCAAAGCCTCCAGCCAAGGTCTGCAGCTGCCCAGCACCCTGCTGTATGAAATCTGCCAGTGGTCCTGCACCCGCAGCCCTCACCACTGGTGTCACCAGTCGATAAAGAGCTTTTGCCTTTCTCGTAGGACGCATTTTCTTGCCAGCAGCTGGCTGGCAGGGAGGGCATCACCCGTGGGTGCTGGTGCACAAACGCATTCCCGTGTGCAGACGGGTGCTGGTGTGTGCAGGTGCGCAGAGAGGTGGAAACGGCCCCAGCAAAGCTCTGCAAACAGCACCGATAAAATTGTTCCTCAAATACCTAAAGCAGGCTTAGATTTAAGCAATCTCGCTCCAAAGACGGCTCTCGCATACATTTCGCAGGCTAGAACTGCATCTTTAATCCCAAGGAATCATGTACTTTGCATCTGCATTTGCCATTCAGATTTGCACAGCGGACGGCTGTGCCATCCTGTGCAGCACTGGAGCGAGGGGGCTTGGTGCTTCCCACTGTGCCGGGGCTCTCAGGGTGTTGCCAGCCCTGGGGGGCCCAAGGGTTTGGACCCTGCCCATGCCATGGCTCAGCTGGACCCAACAGCAGAGCGAGCAGGGCTGCCTGCCTTGCCGCGCGGCTGCTGAGCACCGGGAACGAGTCGCTGCTCTATCTGATACGATTTAATCAGCCCTATAATTAGATTAATTTGTTGATTTGATAGCAACCCATTTCTCGCCGTTAGATTTGTTTATGTGTGTTTTATGCTTCAGTTCGGTAATAAAATAGGAACTGAGGAGGTGGGAAAGTCCCTCCATGTGCCCGTGCTCTGTCCCTGCTGAGTGCCAGGGCTGGAGACTGGCATCCCTGGCTCCTGGCGTGGGCAGGAACGGGCAGGACAGGCAGGAACAGGCAGGACAGGCAAATGCAGGGCTGCTGCCTCTGGGGATGCTGGGGTGCTGCTGTGGGGAGAGTGCACCCCTGAGGGGCAGCTGGGAGGGATAGAGGTAACCTTTGCAGGAGGCACCCCAGGCTGGGCTCAGAGGGGACCAGCCACAGGAGCCGAGGGGTCTTTTGCAGAAACCGTTTCTTCTTGCTGAAGCCAGCTGCATTTTGTTTCCATGAACAGGCACAGGCGTGCAGCTGACCTGAACCTGCTGCATCGTTTCGGCAGAGAAGCTGCGGCCAGTCCCACCCCAGCCACCTTCCTGCATCCCAAAGCAGCATCCCCTTGCAGAAAAAGACAACCCCAAACTTGCTTGTTTGAGGGGGAATAAATGGGCTGCGGAGTGTGCTGCAAACCAGAGGATGCTTGTGCTAGCTTGGTGAGGAGGGAGAAGGGCTTTGGCAAGGCTCTGCTGGCCCATCCCGCACAGCAGCCACCAGATGCTGCTGACAGATGTGGCTGGAATGTGGCCCCGTGACATCCTCAGCCATGGGCCACGCACAGCCCTACGCTGCTGCAGCACTGCCTGCCCTTACCAGGCCTTCCGGATGGAGGGATGGGGCACGCATGGGAGCAGGATGAGTCCCGACCATGTCATCCTCCTCCTCTCTGCTCTCCCCATGGCTGCAGCAGAATGGGAGGTGCACCATGGCACAGCACCCGAGCACGCCTGCTCCCAGCTGTGGGACAGCTGCTGGGCCACTGTAAACCCGCCACCAGATCAGGGCCACCTCCATGGCTGGTGGTGCCTTCCACCTCGCCAGCAGTGAACGGGAGATCGCTGTTTGCTGGGCTGGCAGCCGCCCTGGCAGCCTTTCCTGGCCGCCTCGTAAAGGGAACGAGCTGAATAATTAAAATTAAAAATAATGATTTCAGGGAGGGGTGTGGAAGGCTGGGGGAAGGCAGGCAGGAGAAAGGAAGGCAGGAGAGACGAAGGTTTCTTGGAGAAGCCAGCGCGAGGAGCTCTTTGATGGGCAGCTCCTTTGATCAGAGATCTGAATATAGCCCTCACGTTTCCCCCGTGTGAGCCCGCTGCCTAATTACCAAACGGCAGGGCCGCTTTGAGTCCTCGGCACGTTGCTGTAATAGATTTCACCGCGTCCAGCCTGGAGAAGGACATCGATTCTCCCTGCAGCCGCAGACTCATGCTAAACATTGCGTCCTATTGATTTTTTTTTCACCCCCCCCCTTTTTACTTTTTCTTTTTTTTTTTTTTTTAGAATTTTCTTTACTTTCATTAAATCATTAATCAGGGAGAAATCTACATTTTTATCATTTCTATGGCTGGAGAGGAAGAGAGGAAAGTTATATTGCCATAGAAACTGTTCCCTACCATTCTCAGCCTTGGAGCAGTCCCTCTTGTGCTGTCTCTTGTCAAAAGGCGTAATTGTTGCTCCTGATCTTCACTGCTCAATTAGCAGTGATGTCTCCCTTCAAGTTAATTGCTGGAGATGGGAGGAAGTAGGACAAATGTAACCTTTTAGATGAAAAGATCTCTCCCCCCCTCTTCCCTGCCTTTCCTCGCCTGCGTGCACTCAGGGCCCCTCCGCAGCAAGTGGCAGGGGGAGACACACCACCCTTGGCAGGAGCTGCACAGCACCAGGCTGGGGACCCCTCCCCATCCTCCTCACTCCTTTCTCCATTACAGGACCCCTCAGTATCCCCCCTCAGTTCTCTCTGCCTCTTCCAGCAGCATCGCTGCCATCTCAGCCTCTCTCCATGTCACTGGTGCCACCCAACCCAGCATCTCCTGGGCTGGGGCAACCATCGTGGATTCTCCGGAGTTTCTGGTCCAGCTCTCCCGGCATGGTCCCACGCTGCAGCAGAGTGAAGCTGGCCCCTCCACACCAGCAACAGCGCTTGGTGAGTTCCTGGTGATGGAGTGTCTGTGGTTAAAGAGCAGGGGAACCCTGCACATGCCCCAGGACTGGGAAATGGTGGCCAAACAGGGCTGAGTGTGGAGGGTATAGATGGGAAAACGAGCGTGAGGCTTTCTTCCTGCAGAAATAAAGCTGAGAAAACCAGTGCAGCTCACAAACCTGTTTGATGGGAGCAGTGACCCTGGGCAGGAGGAGAGCTCAGAGATGCTGCCTGGGCAGAGGGTGTTCTCAGCCTCGAGGGAAGACAGACAAGCCAGACAATACATTAAGGAGCAGAGAAGTGTGGCAGCTGCCTGTGCTTTCATAGTCCAAAGAAAATCCTTTAAACAATGACCAGGGTGCTTGTCAGACACAAATCACCTCAAGCAAGCATGGAGTGGAGGGCACAGACCCACGCGGTGCTGCCGCGGCAGCCTGGCTGCACAGCAGCTGCAGGGACAGGCAGGGACACAACCCCAGGGGTCACCCCAAAGCAGGGACAAGACAACCTGGCCAAACCTGGAGCACAGGACCCCCTCCCCAGGTATCAGCTCATGAACCAAATGAGCTCTTGAAGCTGAGGAGGGTGGTGAAGGCGAAGGGGGCAGCTGGTAAACAGCAGCAGATGGAGGGCGTGAGGGCATCCGAAGAGTTGTCCAGCAGACAAGAGTGGGACACAAGGAAAGAGGGTGTCACCACCCATGGGAGACACTGGAGCACCCTGTCAACCTTGGAAGACCACTGAGAAGGTCCAGGGCAGATACAGCCAGCAGAGGCTGGCAGCAAGGAGAGCTGACATCGCCTCATGGCAGTCCTTTGCTCCAGACCTGCTATCCCCAGCTCCACGCTAGGACTTGGGGGTTCCCCTATAGACTGTCTCCCCATAGGGAACCTGGCTGACTGTTTTGGGTAATAATCCCTTGTGACGTCCCTAGCCACACTGAAGCACCCTGACTCTGGGGTTTTCTTGGTGGTGGTGGGACTGCTACAGCTACCTGCACTTTTGAGGGTTGGCCCCTTCTGCAGTGGTGACAGGGGAGAGGTGTCACCGATGTCCTTGGGCACCTCTTTGCCTTTCTGTGACATGTGCCCTGCAAGGATCCCGCTGGTCTGAACCCAGAGCAGGAGGAACCCTCACACCCCACTCTGCCTCTGCCTGAGCTGCATGGCAGGAGTTCTCAGCTAACCGAGGACCACAGCTGCACAGCCAGGACAGAGGGGACTGGGTGGTAGAGGCATATTGTCTAACCTCTTTTTTAGAGCAGCTCTGTCCTCAGTGCTAGATCCAGGCAGAACCATGGCTGGAAACTCCCCAGGGATGCTCTAAGAAGGAGCCTGTGTCACTCCCAGGTCTTCAGCCCAGTGGAGAGACTCACCTCCTTCAGCAAGCCCAGGGCAGCAGGAGACCAAGCAAAACCCACTCGGCAGCCCTCATTAAAAGCAAAAGCTTGCATTGCTTAGTAAATCACTTGCAAGAGCACCTTGCCGAGAGGCAGATGAGTTCACTCTTCATCCCTGCTCCTGCTCTTGTGGTTACCCCCAGCTCCAGGCTGGTTGCTATTTGGGTAGAGCCATTGGACATCAGAAAGGTTGGGAGTGAGATGTGATGGTGGTCAGGCCAGCAGAAATCATGAATCAATGGGAGTCACCACCTTGAGATGATGGCAAGGGACACAGGCACCGTGGCACACACTTTGAGCAGGGACAAGGGATGCTCACCAGCCCACAAAACGATGGTCCCTAGAGTCAGACAATAATTACTGACTTTCATCTCATGTAGTGGGGATCAGGGGAACCTATCTCATAAAGCCAGAACTAGGTTACTCTCCCAGCTCCCATCACTTGCAAGATGTATTGCTGAGCAGATCCACCCTCGCCCCAGCTCTGTGGCAATCTCTCCCTTACTGGCCCAAGGCCACCACATCTCTGCCTGGATGTTGCTGGCCTGAGCTCCTCCCATTTCAGAACTGTGTGCCCTGGCTCTTCCTGGGCTTGGTTTGCAAGTCTGAGACAAGGACTGATCCCACCACCATGCATCAACCCTGCGGCCACCTTGCAAACACTGCCCTGGACATGTACACACCTTTTCTGACGCTTGGGATGCTCTGGAAAGTCTTTGAGACAGAAAAATAAAAGCTACATGAGGCTGAAAACAGGCATTTTGGGGGCTGAGTGCATGGAGGAATCACTCAAGGATGCTTCCCTGCGTGGAAGAACACTTCCCCAGCCCCTTGGCTCCGGAAGGCACGGAGGAGCAATCGGCAAGCTGGCGCTCAGCTCCCGCTTCCCTTCCACTGGATGCAAACAAGTCCTTAACATTTAAGCAAGTGCCTCTGCTTGCGGAGACACGCGGGGTGCCGAGTGCTCACTTCAGCACGCCTCGTGACTCTCACCCTCCGCAAGAAGGTCGAGGAGGATGATGGCGAGGAGAGCACCCAAAGGCACCAGGCAGGTCCCTTCCTGGTGGTGGGAGGCAAAGGCACCCATCACGCTGCTGCCCTGGCCCCGCCGCCATCCCCTGGCTCCGCTGCTCCTGCCAGGGCTGCAATTAATGCTCACCCTGAACATTGCATTAATGTCAGGTTTGCATCTGATTTCCCCTGCGCCAGGTAAGGAGGGGCCGGCAGGCTTGCAGAAGGATCACACGTGGCAGCTTTTAATAGCAACCCGCCCGCCTGTCACTGGTTTCTCATCATTCCTCTTGAAACGTTTGCTAATTACCAACAAGCTGGTGTTTGTGTTTCGGGTGTGACGTTCCCCTCTGTAGCCCATCTCCCCCTCCTCCTGGTCCACACCCAAGCCGGTGGCAGCACTTGGGGGCTTTGGGGAAGGTAGGACATACAAGGTGGGTTCTAGAAAGGCTGTAAGGACCTGGTTCCTTCTGGAGATGGACCCAGGGGTGGGTGGAAAATGGCTCCCCCCAGTTGCTCTCTCCTCCCGGGCAAATCCCTCCTCATTTTCATGGAAGGACTCTTCTTCTGGAAGTGTCTGGGAAGTTAAATCTGGTGAGTTAGGGCTTTGGGATCACAACAGCCACCCCCTCCTACCCTGCTAATGTTCTGCTGGACCAGGACACCACTGCCACCAGCTCTGCCCAGGCAAGACAGGCACCCATATGCCAGGGTCAGCCTGCACCCCTGCATTGCCCCTTCAGAGCCTTATCATGGGTCATGCCCAAGCTCCTGGGACACTGGGACTTGAGCGGTGGCATAGGTCTGCCAACTGCTTTCCTAGGGATGTACCACCTTTTCTGTTGTTGCTTGGGGATGGTGAGCATGGTGGGGCAGGCATGGGATGGGGATCTGCTGCCAGTGATGCTCTGCAACAACTGAGGGAGCTGATTCTGACCCTGTGGGACATCTCCTTTGCCTCTCACCCTGTGTTTGGGCTCCCTCCTGGGGTAACATGAGCCAAGGAGGCATCAGACAGTGTCCCAGGGAGGTGCAACGCTGAGCACCCTCCTGCCCCTGTTACCCCAGGAACTGCACCTCTGCCCCATTCCAAGCCCTCCTCCTTGCACCTTGCAGTTTGCCATGGCAGTGAGTGCTCAAGCATCACCACATTGTGCACAGAGCCCGGAGAGGGGCTGGAGAGGGGGGATATTTACTGAGCTCAGTTCAAATAATTCCTAGTGCAGGGATGTCACTTGCAACCCCGCTGAGGTGGGACACCCCTGCAAGGGCTCCTCCTGCTCTGTTCTGGCCCTGCAGCTCCCTGCTCCCCTGCATGTCCCGGTTGCATGCAGAGCCCTGTATTTCTGCAGTGGCTTGCTACATCCGTGGTCTCTGGTGGCTTAGAAATGCTCCTTTTATCTCTGTGCAGTCTGCTTCCCTTCTCTCGTCAGCACCAGGGACAGTGACGGGGTGGGAGAAGTAGGGGAGCTGCATGGGACACCCCCAAATTTACCCACCCACCTCCTGAATGTCGAGGTTCCTGCGCTTTCAGTGATTGGAAAGGGGCCAAGGCAAATGCCTCTCTGGCTGGGGAGCCCACCGAGCTTGGGGACAGGCACCCTGAGGCACCCCAAGGCACCCAGCTCCCCGGGGGCTGGCCGACTCCTGCTGCCACCTGGCTGAGTGACAGATCCCAGCCCCCCAGCCCACCTCCCCCCTTGTCAATCCACTGGGGAATTATTTATCCTGACAATAGCAATTGTCTGCACGGGCCCTTCCCCCTCCCCAGCACCTACCCCAACAAAGGAAATCATCCTGATATGAAAGGGAAAATTAAATTACCCCAATAAAGACTTAGTGCTGCTTTAATGACATCACCAGACTCAGGCGCTAATTAGCTGAGTACAAAGGAAGCTAAATGTGAAAACGTGAATTTTTGTTCCCTTTTCTCCTGTCGTAGAGTCTCAGGAGTGGGAGTCTTGGCAGGCATGGCAGGAAGAGATGCTCCCGCCTGGACGGGCAGCTGTAGGCGCGTGCCAGGCTCTGGCAGCCGGTGCTGCCACTGCCAAGAAGGACCGGAGCAAAAAGTTCCCAAAGGTTTTGGGAGATCATGCGCAGCTGGAATCCACTGGGATCCAGCCAGGGATCCCTGGAGTGCCAGTGCTTGAATTCTGCTCTGTGCCATCCCTGGCCACTGCAGTCTCCCCTAGGCATACAACTGCACTGTGCACTCCTCTCATCACGTCCACGCACACATGCACCTCTCATGACACACGGCGCTGCACTGCTCACACCTCCCACAGCGAGTGTGCACTGCATGCATGCACCTTGCTCACTCCTCCCACGGCATCTTGCATTGCAGGCTGCAGTGCACAGACTTGCAGCTCACTGCACGCACACCACACTGCAGCCATGCACAATCTCCCATCGCACACACAACCAGCACCTGCGGCTCATACTGCACACACAGCACAGCCGTGTACCTTGGTGCACCCACATCTCCCATGCACTCTGCACGTTCACACACCTTTGCTGCACATGTGCACTGCACGGACAACTGACACTGCACACACCGTGTGTACACACCTCACACCATATCAGATGCATAGCCCCGTGCCCCAGCTCCACGTCCCCTTGCTCTGGGTGAGCATCTGCCAGGGGATCATGTCCCTGCGCCCTGCCTGTGTGACCCTGACACCTGGGATGGTGTCAGCATCTCCTGCTGAGACATGCCGAAACCAATTTCCCTCCTTTCTCCCCACACCCCATCAAGCCATCATTTCTGCTTGCAGCTTACAGGCTCGGTTGCCTCCCATGCAGGCAGCGTGCACAGCCGTGCCCCCCCATCACTGCGGACCCCTGCCGTGGGCACCCTGGCCCGCAGTGTTTGCAGCCACCTCAGCACCCAGCATCCTCCCAGGCATCCACTTACCGGTGCAGCAATGCTGGTTTTCTTCCAGTCCTCTCTGAACGGTAATAGCACTGAGCAGAGCGACAGCCCCAGGGAGAGCTGGCAGCATCACAGAGCTGCTCAACTCAAGGTGCAGAAGCTGCGTGTGACCCCTGCAAATGACCAGGGCACAGCTGGCCAAGGGGGGCTACAGTAAACACCCAGCAAACAGTGAGTCCTGGCCCTAGGGCTGCCCCATTGACTAGATCACACCTGGACACCCTCCTGGACTGGGGAGAGGGAAAGCGGGGGAGGGGGGAATCTTTGCATCCCTTTATTTACCTGCATATTTGTGGGTTTTTTTCCTGTTTCCCCCTCTGATGAGCAGCCAATGGGGCCATGGCAATGTGGAGGGGACTCCAGCAGAGGCACTGGCACTGCCCACAGGTGCCGAGAGGCTGAGCAGCAGTGCTTCCGCTCCCGCTGGTTGCAGGGAAGTGGGGGCTGCTAATACTTAAAGCCTCCTTTTAATTAAAGCTTAAATTATCCAGAAAGCCGGAGTATTACTGCCTTCGCCCTGAACCTCGCCCCAGCTCCTTGGTTGGCACTTGCAGTCCTGCTGCAGCACAGGGGGCCATCCCAGGAAAATTTGGGGGGGTAATGTATTGTGCTCTGCTCCTTGCAGGCTGCTCCCTATCACATGCTCAGGCTGAGGTGGCAGCAGTGCCCCGTGCCACCAGTTGCTCTCAGCTGTCCCCAGGGGAGGGTGGCCCTGGGGCACACCTTGGGAAGGCAGCCGTGCCTGCAGCCTCGCTGGGGGCTCTTGCATGGGGGTGGCACTGCTGGGACCAGCCAGCCCACTGATGATTTAAAGGGATGGTGGTCACCCCCACGCTGCTGCCCTCACCTCCCACTGCTGGGGTTCATCCGAGAGGGATGGGTGTGAATGCCTCCATGCCTCCTTAAAATGACATAGCTGGTCTCCATGGCAACTCTGCTCTGCCTTTTGCCTCAGACCAAGAGCATCATCTGCTCCACCATCCCTGCAGGCCATGGACTGGCCTCCCTGGAAGGGGGTTGAAGAGGTGCTGAGGCTGCGGGACCCCCCCGCACCGTATGCTTCTGCCCTGTGTGGCTCCCCAGCGTCTGGTCCATGGCTGGATGGAGGGGACCTGCTTGGCTCCAGCATCCCTGTCCCCAGCTGCCTCCATCCTTCTCCAGCAACTGCCTCCACACTTTCCCACTGCGCCCGATGCTGCAGGGTGCACGGCATGGCCACGGCACAGCCTGCCAGGGCTGCAGGAGCAGTGGAGCTGTGTCTGCATGGAGTTTGGACCACTGGGGATGCTGTGTGCACCCTGCACCCCCTGAAAGCTTGCAAATTCACAGCAAAGCCTCTTGCTCTATGTCCACCTCCTCCTGTGAACAAGCAGGCACATGCCAGGTGGGCTGGGAGGCAGGTGAGCATCACTGGCAGACCAGAAGGGGGGCTGTGCTGCTGATACCAACCTGCCCATCAACCACTCAGACCCCGCTGCGAAAATAAGAGAACAGAGCGGAGTGCGAGGGAAATTGCCTGGCACTCCAGAAAATCCCACCACCCCCTGCCTGGTGTGGTGGGGTTGGCCTTGGCCTCTGACCTGACACATCCCCGCTTTTCCCTTAAACCTCTCTAGGCTGCGTTGTGACAGCAGCCTGCTGGGAGAAGCCCAGCTGGCAGAGCTGCGGTGGCATGGATGCGGCTGTCCTCCCCCAGCCCAGGGCAGGAAGGGCCCTGGGGATGTGGGGTCTCAGCCCCAGGTGCTCTGAGGGTGATTTCTGGTGGGAATGTACATAGGGAGAAGAGAGACGTGCACACAGAGATGCACAACAGCTAAGACGTGCACACAAGGAGGGACGGAGGCGTGCGTGCGTGGGACACAAGAGAAGGTGTGTGTGCATGGAGGGGGAACATGCTGGGATGAAGGAGTGTGTGCACACCGGTGTGAACACAGGCTTAAGGGGGAGTTTGCACGTGGGGATGGAGGTGTGTGTGTGCACTCACACGGGGGGATGTTCGTGCACACATGTGCATGTGTGCAGTGGGGGTGTGGGACGTGCATTGCCCCTAATGGCACATTTTCCCCTCCAGACTGCGCAGCCTCTGTGTTACCCCAGACACTCCCTGCCTGGGGACTCCAGAACCACCCCCAGGCCCGCCGGTGCCCTGCAGAGCAGGCAGCCTGCCCGGGTGAGCTCCTGGGGAGGTGCCTGCCTCCCCATCACTCCTCTGCCAGGCAATATTTCCTAATTCCCACACGGCATTTCCCTGTGCTTGGTCTTGTCTCATTACTCCCTGTTGCCTGCTGGGAGCCTCAAGCAACTGCCCGCCCCCCCTCCCCCAGCATCCCAGCATGTTGCTGTGGTGTGTGGGTGTGTGTATTTATAGGGCTGCTGCAGAGCTGGGGTCCCATGTGGGGGCTCACCGCCCCCCAGCCCGGCTGGGCTCCCGTCCCTGCTTCTCAGGCTGGGCACACGCCTGCCACCATGCCCCGGTGCCTGCTCGTATCAAACCGGCTTGCAGAGGGAATTCATAAGCGGGGCTGGGCTCACTCTAGTACTCTCTCCCAGATCTCTCCTGCTCTCCTGCACCTTCTTTCCAGCTTGCTCGGCCTCGCTGCAGCCTCCAGGTTTGCCCAAGGTCCTGCTGGTGGGTTAAATGTCCCTCTCTGGAGGTACACGTGTCCTGATGTCTTCTCCTGCAGCCCCTCCTCAAGCTTCACTGAAGTTTTTGGAGCACACTTGATTCTCCCAACTTGTCCTGGCCACCCTGCCCATCCTGCTCCCTGCTCCACCAAGGGTTCTTGCCTGTGCCCAGGGGCATGTGGCACAGGGATGTGCTGCTGCAGACGGCTGCCTGCTTGACCCAGGACGCGCGTCTCTTTGCCTGTAGATTACAGGGAGACGTGGAAGCCCCACGTGGGGATGCTGAGGTGAGCGTGTTGCACACACCTTCCCTGACAGCACACAGACTTCAAAGCACCCAAGTAAGTGCATTTGAGTCCCGCGGTGCATCTGGGTCGGTGCTTCCAGACCGAGGGCATGGAGGTGGCAATCTGCGTGCCATGGTGCTGGCAGTGACTGACTGACGAGGGGATAACTGGAGGCTCAGCCCATGTGGGCAGATCTACCCAGCATCAAGCTCCCCCTCTGCAATGAGCTGGGCTATGGGGGAGGTGGCAGGGCAGGACCTTGCTTTAGAGGAACCCTGGGGTGATGGTGGTCACAAAGGACTTGGTGAAGGAGCAAGGGGATGGGTCAGGGGATGCCAGGAGGTTGCGTATGGGGTGGTACTTGGTGTCCTGTGGGGCAAAGGATGCTATGGGGGGCATAGTGGGGCCAGGCAAACTCTGCCCTGATGCCAGGGGTCCCCAGTACAGGGGATTGAACTGCTGTATCCCCCTCCTCATGCCTCAGTAAGAGTGGCCACCGGACCTATGAGGGCACTGGGCCAGAACCAGCACACGGGACAGGGTCCGGATGCCACAGTCCAGCCCTGCACTGGCTGGCCTCTCATTTGTTCTCATTAAAGGCTGGCAGGGTGTCTAATTAGGCAGTGTGAGTGCCAGCGCCCTGCTGACAGACACCTGTGCAGACAGACCTTCTCCTCAGCCTTCCTCATAATTAGCTTGCAGGATGCAGCCGCGCCACCCGGCAGGACCTGCTCCAGCACTGGGAAACAAAGATTTTCCTTGCTGGGACGTGGCATGGGGCCAGACCCCACCGGCTGCTGCTGGGGCTGACGGCATGGCTGGCACTGCAGCCCCACGGCATGCAAACCCCATGACCATGGCATTCTCGGCGGGCTTCACTCTGCATGCATCTCCTGCAGCTACCACCAGCAGCCCAGCCATGTGCCCGATGCATGGGGCAGAGTTACCCCACTATGGACACCTAGCTTTTGTGCCCCCTTCTTCACCTCAGGGCAGTGCCCTGGGCACCTTGGATCCATGGACAGAGCAGGACGTGGCTCTCTACACCCACCCGTATGCATCCACCCGAGCAGCTCATGGGCAGGGACACAGTGAGAATGGGGTGCCTTCATAGCCTTGTGAACTGTGCAGGGCTAACGAGCCAACGGCCACTTTAATTAGATTAATTGGCTCCCATTCGACTCCAGAAGAGCTGTCAGGCTGCAAGTGCATTCCTGCTGTACCTGGCTAATTACGGCACCACGGCTGCCACTCGGCAGCACTTACTGCCACAGAGAGCCGGCACCGGGCAAAACCGTGCCAGGGAGACGACGCCAGGCGAGGGGCACTTGGTGGGATACAGCTACTAAAATAAATTGGAGAACAAGTGGAGGAGAAAAATTCTGAAGATGCTCCAGGCCCTGGGTACAGGGCAGAACTGCAGGAGAGCAAAGGCTGGACCTTGCAAGGAGCTGGAGCACAGGGATGGGGTTTGGGGAGCCCAGGAGCAGAGGATGGGGATCATGGCTGGCGAAGGTGTTGGGGCAGGAGCCATAAGGATGCAGGGGCAGTAGTTGCAGGATGGGGTGCTCTGGGTGAGGGGACGGAGTTTGGAGCACCCAGGTGAGCACAGGCAGTGGGGGAAACTGTGCACGAGCTCTGGAGGCTGTCAGGGAGGGGTGGGTGGTGGGATCAGGGCTCTGTCCTGGCTGTCCATGCCCAGAGAAAGAGGAGAGACACTGATGGTAGCATGCAGGCAGGGCTGGGCAGCCACTGGGCATGTGAGGCAGGGTCTTGCCAAGCTCTGCCGGGCACATCGAGCTCCTGTCTGGCACTGGAGCTGCTCAGAGGCACCAGCTATTTATAAAAGCCACCCACGAGAGAAGAAGGGAGGTGACAGCCTAAAAATAACCACCTGGGCTGGGGTGATGAGAAGCCACTTCCCCACAGACTGGAGAGTGGGAGGCAGTAATGGGGGCTATTTTTATCCCTCTTGTCCTCAGGCTGTTATTAAAGTGCTGGCCAGCAATGCCCACTGCAGCTGGAGCCGCAGCCTTTGCCCATGCAGATGGACTGTGCTCCAGGGTCTTGCGTTTTCCTGGAGATACAACCCACTGATGGCCAACTCTGGGAGTGCCAAAAGGCTGATGAGCAGGAGCTTAGCAGCTCCAGGAGGCAAACAATGTGTCAGACCCCACTACACATCCCCAACAGACACCCTGCAACCCCTTCAGGGTCCAAGACTCTTGCAGGCAGCTGGTACCCTAAGGATTTGCCCAGCTGTGGAATACCAGCAGCTCCCCAGGGTGTCTCCCAAGAGAGAGGTAGCGACTGCGCACACAATTTTGGGAAGACACACCTGCACACACGCATGTGTTGAGCATCCAGCCGATCCTACACACGGGCTTGTGATACAACACCAGTGCACAGCATGAGGATCGGCTGGACCCTGCAGACACTGGGGACACTGGGAGGGGAAGGGTTTGCAGGTACAGACGGTGTCCCTGAGCACCTACTGTGCCTGGCACTCATGCCAGAGCTGTTCTGGCATCTCAGCGTGGAGGGCACATATTGTCTGCATCCATGGGTACTGTGGGGTGGGGCTCAGCAATGAGCCACCAGGCCCCGTTGCAGCTCCCCAGGATATTCCAAGCACTCTTATGGACCCTGCAGCCCCCAGACTCCACACAGCCCTATAAGATGCCATCCAGCAAGTCTCCTAACCTGTTTTTTGGTCACCACACATCCCTGAGTGCCAGTGCTTGCCCAGGATCCTTGTGCAGCATCCGAGTCCCAGCACATGTCCCCATCATGCCTCCATGTCCCCAAGTGATGCCCTTACTGACCCCCATGCCCCAGCACTGGTTCCCAAATGGAGTGGCTGGAGGAGATGATGCCACTGGCAGGAAATGGGCAGAGGACAGCAGCTGGGAGAAGGGCAGGGAGGAGGCGAAGGTGGCTGGCTCCATCCTCAGGTGTGCATAAGACACATACAGCTGAGAGCTTGTTAGCCAAGGCATCAGCAGCCCTTGCAAATAGCTGACGCGGCTGCAGCACACACATCCCCGGGGCTCCCAGGGGAGCCTACGCTTCGATTCGTGCTGCACATGAGGCCCCCAGAACAGACGCAGTTTGGATGGAGTTATTTTTTCACTGGTGAATGTTAATCCTGGCTCAGCTAATGCCTCTGCAGCGGCTCGCCTCATCCCCCCCCGCAGGCAGGCGAGGGGGGATGAATGGGGCAGCTGCATCCTGTGGTTCATTCTGGGATGCTGCTGTGCCCATGGCAAAGCACCATGAGTGGAACGGGGGGTAAATGGAGGACAATTGGCTGCTGCCCTTGCCCAGCAGCCAAAGGGCTGGTGTGTCCCCAGGACCACTGTGAATGGGGAGACACATTCAGCATGGGGCTAAAGGGGTGTCTCCAGGGTTCCCCTGTACCTATGAGGATGGTGTGGTTGGGGTAGGTGGGGGCTGGCACCCTTGGCTCTGGCCTCACAGAAGATGTAGAAAATAGCGGGGTGGTGGGAGCGGAGAAAGGGCTTCCCCAGCTGGCGAGGAGGATGTAATTGTACGGTACAGATTGAGCCTGTCAGGCATCCCTCCGACAGCGCATCCCGGGGCGCCTTCAACATAAATAATAAATAACAGCCCGGAGAGGAGGGGATTAACAAGGACAGGCGAGGTGGTTATTTCCTAATTGATGGTTTTGTGTTCCCGCAGAGGCTGGAACTGCAGCCACCCTGATGCCGTTGCACGGAGCAGGCATCTCCTCTCCACGGCTTCACCGGGAAAATACAGGCAGGGGTAACACAGGCAGAGGAAATACAGGCAGGGAAGTGCAGGCAGCTCCGGGGCAGAGCAGGCATCTGGGATAGGGCACAGCCAGGCAGAGGGGCAGCAGCAGCCCCAGCAGCACCATCCCTGACGGGGGAAAGCCTTGGGGTCTGGCTGGGACTTGATGCTTTTCCACTCGTCCTCTGTTTAATTTCATTTCTGCTAAACCTTTAGAGGAGTCAACCAAAATCCCAGTGTCCTGTCCCACCCCCTGCTCAGAGAGGCCAGGATGCAGGTTGTTCCGTCTCCTACCTCGCCCAGGATTTGAGGCATCACAGCCGGGCAAGAGAGGGGAGTGGGATGGGGTCGCTGGGCAGCCCAGCTCTAATTTCTCTGTGGGTTTAGCTGAGCTAAAACCAGCTCTGGGAGGAGGCTGGGCCACTTTTGGAGATATCATTACGTGTAAAAAAAAGCTAGCTTCGTCGCTGTGGGAGGAGCTGTGTCCAACTCTGCCGCTCAGGACGTGCTGGGGCTGAATGGGACCATGTCGGCCTTTGGGGACTCCAGACCCTGGCTTGGCCATGATGGGGGGTCTTCTTTCCCCACTGCTCAGGAGCATGGAGCCAGACTGCAGGCAGGAGGATGCCCGACCACCACTATGCACAAGGCTGGTGGCCCGCTCCTTGGAGTGGCCTGGTTCCTGACCCGGATTACCCTCTCCCTGCTGACAGGAGGGGGAAGAGTTTGTTGAGTGCCAGATGGTGCCATTTAATACTTTTTCTGGGTGAGGCTTGAATCTGTTCGTGCCTGTGAGTAGGACCCCAGGAGACCAACACAGGCAGTGCCAGGCTGAGAGCCCCCCTGCCTTTGGACTCAGCTATTTCTCATTCAGAAACAGGAGCTTTGCAGGGAGAACCGTTCCCCAAAACATCTTCCAAGGCTTTTCCTCACTTAGCAAATACCCCTCGCTGCATGGGCAGTGCAAGTGTAACAACCCCAACCCTTTTTGGGGTGATTATGCCCAGTGATTCAGGCTTCCCCTCCTGCCTGCAACCCTGTCAGCTTACCTGCCTTCCACAAGAGCCAAGGGACCAGGTCAACTTGAGGGACCCAAGGAGAAGAGGGTGAAGAAGGCAGGGAGATGTCCACGGAGGCAGCGCGTTGACCGGCGCACGGGCAGTGGCGCAGGTGCTGCCTGCCAGATTGCTGCCTGTGGCCCCCGCTCAGCTCGCAATTATCTGGGGTAATGGCAGGGGAGGGTGACCCAGATAGCGCGGGGAGGAGGATAATAAGGAAGATGTAAGTGAGGCTTTGGGAATGGGAAATAGTGAGGGAGGGATGAGAGAGAGGAGGGGAGCTCCAGGATGAACTGTGAGCTGGGGGGCTGAACCAGCCCAGCACAGAGCATCACCGTGGCACACGTCATCCCTAATCCAGGCAATATACCCCTTGGTAACCTAAAATATCTCCTGGATTTACGGCCCTGTGTGGTTTGGGGTAGAAAAGGGGGTAGGAAGAGGTCAGATCAGCACTAGTGTAGCCAGAAGAACCAGGGTAGTGACTGTCTCCCTGGAATGAGCACTGGGGAGGCCAAACGTTGAATCCTGGGGTCAGTTTTGGGCCCCTCACGCCAAGAAAGGCCTTGAGGTGCTGGAGCGAGTTGAGAGAAGGGAACGGAGCTGGGGAAGGGGCTGGAGCACAAGTGTGATGCGAGCGGCTGAGGGACCTGGGGGTTCAGCTGGAGAACAGGAGCTGAGGGGAGACCTTCTGATCTCTGAACTGCTTGAAAGGAGCTTGGAGCCAGGGGGGTCGGGCTCTGCTCCCCAGGAACAAGCGCCAGGAGCAGAGGAA